>JANAKD010000810.1:0-12731 GCA_027627215.1 Lecanicillium saksenae | reverse complement strand
TGCGGCGTCGCCCTCGGTCTTAACGGCGGCGTCACCGTTATTGGCAGTGCCAGGACGAGATGCGTTCTCGAGCTTCGGCGTGTCGGTCTTGGTCACTGACGGCGATGCGCTTGCCTTGTTGTTCGACATGGACTGCTGTCGCTGGCGCGCCTTCTCCTTGGCTTCCTGGTTTTTCTTGATAACCAGCATATCCTCTCTGTTGGTACGGAGCTGGAAGTAAAGCGCCTGTGGGTAGGACTTGGCGATGCTGAGCAGAATCTGGTAGACGCGAGGCGCTTCCTTATGACCCAAGCCAGTGAGGAGCTGCGGAATATAGGTAATCCAGTACCAGACGGGGGTCTCACCCTTAAAGTCGTCAAAGCCCATGGCAATGCTACCCTTGGCGTCGTCGAGGCTCAGCAGCCACAAGATGCGCGCAAGAAGCTTGCGCGACTTGGCATTCTTGTAGCTACCGGCCGCTTGCAGGTACGACGTAAGAGCTTGACGGGCAGCGTTGAGGTCTGATGGGTTCTCCTTGAACTTGCGGTCGTTGAAGTGACCCCATTCGGCCCATGCCTTGGCGGCGCCAATATCGAAATAGAGTGCAGTGCCGTACGCGGCATCGGCTTCATCCTTGTGCTTCAGCTTCTCCTGGAACATGCCCTTAAGAGTGTAGAATTCGGCCTTTTGCTGAGGATTGAAGTAGTTGAGGTTCGTGTTGTTAATCACGTCCAGACCGCTGTTGAGCTCCTCGGGGTTCTCATAGTGGCACTTGGCTTGCTCGCGAAGCTTGAGGAAAGCTTCTTGAATCTCAATATTCGGCAGAGTATAGATGCGGCTGAGCTGGCTGATGCAGACATCGGGCAGATTGTGCTTGCGCGCGACATGGGCAAATCTGTTGATGATCCAGGCGGTCTCGTGGTATCCGCGGTAGGCGAATGAAGATGCACCACCTGCGTTGGTAGCACCCTGCTGCGGCAGCAGTTGCAGGTAGGTCTGGTTGATGAGGCCAAAGATGTGCTGTCGCCATGTGACGAGGTCCTGCCAGGCGGTGATGTCGTCCCAAACGTTGGGAAGACGGTCGCGCCAGGCGCCCAAAAGAAGCTTGAGCTCTCCAGACTTGACGTCGAGGTTGGAAGCATTGGTGCTGGCCAAGCTCTGGCAGATGACACTGGCGTCATGCATTTCAACAAGTTCCTGGAAGTTCTGCAGCAGGGGGATGTGGGCGTTGGTCAACCGATCGGGCAGCTGGTGCCACTTTCGGATAGACAGTTGAATCGCCTCGTCGCAAACACGGCCAAAGTCGGTGATGGACTCCTGTTGGTTGTGATACTTGAGCAAGGACATGAACGCCTGGAAGAAAGCACGGCGAGGAGTCGGTGCATCCATGACACCCTTAATGATGTTGTCGAGCGCCTCGCGGTGCTGCTCATCCTGCCACATTTCTGTATTGCGCCAGGCACATTCAAGCAGCAGGTCTTGGAAGTTTTCGTGCTTGGCAAAGTCCTGCAGAATCTCCCACTGTTGAAGCTTCTGCGCGCAGAGAACCCAGTGGTCCTCCCACAACATGTACTCGGCTTGCGAGAAGGGGATGACACCAGTGCGAGCCTTGATCTGCGCATTCTCGTACAGCTTCTGCGCCTTGTCCCACATGCCGTTTTGCTCATAGGACAAGCCGGCATTGGTCTCGACAAACTGGCAACGGCGTCGCCACGTGCCGTAGAATAGGTCTTCTTCCTGCAATGATCCGTACAGCTCGACAAGGGCGTCCAGGTTGCTTTCGCGGACAGTGGCCGAGTCGCCCATGGGCTTGATGGCGGCATTCTCAAGCTGCACAAGAGCAGCATACCACGCGTCGTAAGTCTTGGCCTCGAATTTGAGGACGTGGGGCGGCAGCTTGCAATCGGGCCATGTCTTGCCGGCTCCTTCGACGAGGGATTGGACAACGTTGGGTCGCTTGTCAATCTGACGACTGTGGTAGTCCTTTGTCAAAAGGGCAACGATGCCTCTCTCCAGATCAGAACGCTCATCACGAGCCGTGGCTGACCAGAACATAGGGAACAGGGCCAACCAGAGCTGATGAGCGAGTTGGTTGTCGGCATGCTGAAGCTGCGCGAGGGGCTCGATAACATCCTTGACCTTGACTTCGCCCAGCTCATGGATGAATCGGCGGTGCTTTGTCATCAGCTCTTCAAACTTGTCGTCAGGCATAGCAGTGGGCTCGCGCGTGGTGTCCTTTGAGTAGACAGACGCAAGCTGGGATGCCGATAGGACTCGGTAGTCCTCTGGGTGGAGCTGGATGGCAGTGTTCATTTCCACAGCTCCGAAAAGGAGCTGAGAGGCTTGGGCCAGCCAGTAGGAATCGGCGAGGGTGTCCCAGTTCTGTGCGGTCAAGATGTACGACAGGCGCACGCTAGCAGTCTTGGAGAGACTCTTGTCAAAGATGGCCATGAAACGGTTGCGCATCTCGACATCAGTAGCTCTAGTTCCGATCAAGAAAGCGTGTTCCATACGCACGGTGAGCTCTGTTCTTGTGATTCTGGGGTCTTCGTAGATTTTGATCACCAGCTCCAGGAACTTGGAAAGCATGGTGGGGTCGGATCTGTGCTCAAAGCAAAGCATCTTGTGAAGAACGGCCGTCTTCTCCTTAAGAGTGGGCCACGTACCTTCAACTCGGAATACCCAGCTTTCAACCATGTTCAAGATCTCGGTACAGAGATCAATGTGCAGCGACTTCTCCACCAAGGTCGCGAGAACGCTGAGGAAAGGTCGTCTGTTGTCGCCGAGCGTCTCCATTCTCAAGGCGACGACTTGAATCTCTTTGATCATCAGTCGCGTCTGCAGCTCCAGCTCGTAAGCTGGAAGCTCGCCTGTAGGAGTGGCCGCATCCGGAGCGCGCTGAGCTGCGTTGGCGGCGCTTGCCAGGGCGTTGTAATGCTGGACATGCTCACGAGCATGCTTGCTCTGGAGAGCCTTCATCAAAGCGGGGACATGTTGGTCAATGACGGCAGGCTTGCGGTCTTCCAGAGACCACAGGATGTTCACGCCAGAGAAGTAAGACGCGTTGTTCATTTGCTCGGTCGCGATCTGAGACAGGTAGGCAATAATCTCAGAAGTTGGCGCTTCAGGCTCGCCATCAGCATCGGCATCCTCCATGGGAGTGTCTTCAGGAACGGCGTCGAGGACTCGCTTAATGGTAGACTTTAATTCACGGCCATCATCGTACTTCTTGTCTTCAAGGTGCAAGCAGTCCTGGATTTCTGGGTTTTCAGACTTGAGGCACTTCTCCAGGACCTTCTGCACCGCGGGGATGTTCTTTTGGATCCAGTCGTCGGACTTGGCATTGAGCAAGATGCGGACGACTTGCAAAGTGTTGATGATGCTAGTGAGAAACTTTTCGTCGTACTTCTCCTTGTCGGAGGGGTCGGCATTGAGGATGACTTGCGTCTTCTCGCTGGCGAGCATAACGTCAGTGACATTGGGAAACAAGTCGAGCTCCAAGTCGCCCCAGTACTGTCGCTGGACTAAGTTGTACAGCAGCGACATTGACTTCTTGCAAAGTTCCGTGGATGGCTGAGGCACAGGGATGGTCGTCGGTGCTTGCTCACGAGGCTTGGCAGATGGCAGCACATAACGCTCGTTGAGCTGGGCGATGAACTCGACAAGGAACTTGAGCATCTTCTGGCGGAAACCAGGAGGAATGAGATACTCGGGGGTGGTCTTTGCAGGAGCGGGAGGTGCAACCGGGTTGTCGTTGCTGTCGAGCTTGCGCTTCTTGGAAGCGGGCGACTCCGAGCCGCTTGTGGCATCACCTCTGCCCTCAACGCGCCACTGCTCCCAGGTCCAAACCAGCCACATCATGTTGAGAGCGAGCTTCTTGTGCTCGTGGGACGGGTTTGGCGGGGCGGCAACCTTGCGTAGAGAAGTAATGATGAGAACGGTGTACTTATCACGCGCTTCGTAAAACAGGTCTGGGTGTTTGACAAGGAACTGGAAAATGCTCATCATTTGCTGAACATTATGGCCTTCGTCGGCCAAGATGCGGCGAGGCGCGACTTGCCAGGCAGGAAACTTCTCGTTGGGAAGTGTGGCGCAACGCTTCGGTAGGACAGGTGCAATCAATTCCAGTGCCTGGGTAACCAAGGCGCGACCTTCGTTCTGGTTGGTCTTCAACAGAGATAGGTACACTTGATTCACAATCTTAGTGGGCGTTTCGTAGTGTGCGATGAAGTAACCGATGACGACATAGGCGGCGTGCTTGTTGATGATATCTTCAAGGCGGATGAAAGTCCAGCCAAACTTGATGATATCCTTGCGAGCCTCTTGCAAGGTTGTGTGGTAGTATTTGACAAGCATCGCTGAAAGCTGAAGGACCTCAAATCGAGTATGGTCGATACCAGGCTGGGCCGCATCGTCCGAAGCCATATCGGGGTGGACCTTCCAGATCTTGGAGCTAACAGCGTCGATGACTGACTTGTCCATGAAGCGCTGAGCCTTGTCTTGCTCTGTTTGGTTCCAGTGTTTCATGACATCCATGGCAACAATTGGGTTGACTATGTTGTGGAGCAAGAAGTACTTTGTCTTGTTGGAAACGTTTCTGGCAGAATATTGATCCAAGCATCGAAGCACCGTGGTCTTCCAAAAGTCGATTGAATCGCTGGAGATGACATTCTTGTAGATGAAGGAGAACAGCGCTTGTGTGGAGCGAAGCTCTTCAGCCGTGACGGGTTCAATCAGGCTGAACAGAGCATCCAGATCTTTCGGAGAACGCTCAAGAGTCTTGACGAGAACATCCATAAGCTGTTCTGCAGCTTGATGAGCAGGGAGACGCATGACAGCGGGGCATGTGTAGCTGCGGAGGTGGCTCTCGAGATCTTTGCCAATGTTCTTCAGCCAGACCAGGTGCTCCTTCTTGTCCATCCATCCACACGCATCAGGATATTGTGAAAGCGAGTGCAGGACGTGGATGGTGTTGACCATGGCGGTGAACTTCTTCTCGTTGTTTTGTCCAACAACTTCGTTGCACTTCTTCTGCAGAGCCTCAAACTCAGCCGCGGCAACCTCGCGCATCGGGCCGCTGTCGGGATGCAGAAGCACTTGGGCAAGCAGTCTGCCGTATTTAAGCTCATCAATCTTGCCGAGCAAGAAGCCCCAAATTTCCTTGGCATATCTGTTCATGTAGAGGTACATGGGTAGTCGGAAAGGGCTCTGGTGTGTTCTTCTTAATCTGTCCTCAAGTTTGAGCAGGCAATCAATGAGGCGCTCCTTGAAGCTCTCGGCCTGTGTAGGAAGCAGATGGAAGATGTTGAGAATAGCAGCAATAACCTTCATCTGCGGGTTCTGCTCGAAGAAGGTGAATGAAATCTGCTGCCAGGCGTTGGGATCAACGATGGAGTCCACTTGATCCAGCAAACGTACACCAATTTCAACCTTGAAGTAGCTTGTGAGCAGCTTCAGCAAGCGCGACAAATTCTCAAGGCCATTAACATTTAGTCGCTTAGGGTCGGACAAGCTCTGCAGAACAGGTCGGAGACCTCCCTGCAGCAGATCCTTCGGGAGCCTCCTGTCAACGAGCAGGATAGATTTCAGTGCGTCGTTGGCTGCTGAGATAGTTGGCTTCGAGTCTGAATACAGGCACTTGAAGAATACAGAGAGAACTTTGCCCTTGGTAGGTCCGTTGGAGAAGTCCTCAAAGCCCATGGCGGTGCTCAGCAACTTGATGCAGGAGATGCGCAAATTGACGATATGCTCATGGGTGCGGTATTCCGCTGGCTTGTTCGCCAAAGACTCGTCGCTCGCATCGGCAAGTGCAAGAGACTCCATGAGCAGTCTGTTGAGATTATCGTCAAACTTGACCCAGTCGCTCTTGAGGCTCATATGGTACGTCATAGCGTTGATATAGCCAATCTGGATGGCGAATGGCAAGGCGCGCAGCGGCTTGGCGTAGATGGGCTGCAGGAATCGGTCCTTGTAAGGCTCAACGAGTTCCCAGACTTCACAACTGGCAGCCTTGGCAATGAGCTCCAGCGACTCCTTTGCAGTCTCGCGCACGAACTTGTTCATGTGGAACAGCTCGTTATTGAACTGCATGCAGATTTGCGCAAGACGTGGCTGCTTTACGAGAGGCTGTCCTTGCTGCTGCTGGACAGGCAGAGCATCCTCTTTCTTGATGTTCTTCGTGATGCGGTTCAAGAGGACAACCAAGCTGGTTTGAGCAAGGCATCTTGTCTTCTCAGGTAGATCAGGGGGCATGTCCTTGATCACGTACATGAGAGAGCGGATGAATTCCATCTGCTTCGTCGCAACCCACTGGTCACCAAAGTCGAGCTCGGTGAGGAGGAAGTTGATACCAAGACTACCTCCAGCTTTCGTGAACCACTCCTCCTCATAGCAGCTGTGGCAGAAAGTACTGCTCAGGTGGCTGAACAGGGGCAGACGGCCAACATTGTCTGGGGAACCAAAGACGATGGCAGCGCACTGGAAGAGATCGCGAATAGCATTCTGAGCGGCGTCACGGACATCAGGGTGGTCGGAAGCCAGCGACTCTACAATCGCATCTGAGAGCACACGCGTGTCGATGAAAAGGGGTCCCTCGCCAGCCTTGGGGTCAAATGGACTCGTGTTGCGCTTGAAGTCGACCAGCGACCGCCCAATCTCGATCAAGGCAAAGTGTCGGCAGATGTCTTGCATGAACGCAGAGGCGCTCTCCTTGAAGTCGGGGATCGAGTAGGCAAACATGACGGCCTTGAGAAGGCGCTTCGTAATCTGGTCTTGCTCGTCCTTCTTGGGGATGGACTTATCGCGGCTGGAAATCTCAAATGGAGCAAAGTTGATGTCGAGCTTGCGGGAGAGCAGATCCTGGGCCTGCAGTCGAACAACGCGCGGCAGGTCTTCGGGCAGTTGATCGTAGCCGATGCGCAGTTTGAGCTGCGTCTTGATGAAGTGCAGCGCCTGGCCCTTGTAGTAATCCTCGTGCTGCTTCGTCTGGCTGGCCTTGCCATTCTTGACGACTTCCATGAGCTTCTGGATGGCAAAGTCGATACCCAGATCGGCAGGGAAAGCTCTGTCATTCTTGGACCCAATCAGACGAACATCAAAGCTGGATGAATCGTCGGCATATGTCTTGTAGGTCAGAGGGACAGCCGCCGTCATAAATTTGCGGTTGCGTCCTCCAAGTTTCCCCAGAATGCGCATGGTGGTGTGTGCGTGGAAGTGGTTGTAAGGGTGAGGGCGTAGATGGTCAAACAGCGCCGTCATCAGCTCGTCAATTACTGGTGCCATGATCGGATCCAGATAGTCCGTAGTTAGGTTATCGACGCACAGCTCCAGCGTACGGAGACCTTGGCCAACCAAATCCGTACCGGCGCGGAGTGCAACAACAAGTGGCCGCATAAGGAAACTCAAATGCGGCAACAGGTGGCTCAGTCGCGCAGGAACAGTGAGGCACAGCTCAACATAGAGATCACGCTCCGCCGGCTTGCGAGCGGCCATGAGCAGGTTGTTAAGAACGTCGAGCAGCATTTCCAGCAGTGGTAGGATTTGCTTGTAGAGCTGTTCAAACTTGCCGCCTCCGATGCTGCGGAACAGGGCGCGGAGGAGCAAAAAGTAGTTGATGGGCTCCTCGGCCTTGGTCGAGAGCTCAATCGACTTGGTGACAATGTTGACGACGTGGGGAAGGAGAACCTGCTCGTTTTGTCCAGCAAACAAGGTCACTGCCATAAAGGCCAGCTTGAAAAGACGAATCAAGATGGACGCCTTCTTCACGTCAGCGGAACCAACCTCGTCAATTCGGTCCATGAGAAACTGCAATAACATGCCGCAAAAACTGGGCGACGTCGCTTCGCTGGCTAAGAAAAATTGGGGTATATGTAACAGCGCTGTATGCTCAAAAATCATGTCGTACAGGTGTGGAATCTCTTGCTGGAACACCTCGTGGAAGGTGGCGGGGTCAATGCAGTGAAAGACGGTGGCGAAAGTCTCGAGGAGATCCTTCTCTTCCTTCGAGCTTGAAATCATGTAGAAGTTTGCCATTTGCTCAACGGGCGAAGAGTACTGCGATTCGGTCGCCGGCTTTTCAATTTCATAGTATCGGAACACGTAGGCTCCTTCGCGGAAAAGCTTAACAATGACGTTGACCTCTTCGGCAGTGAACCCATACGCTACTTCCTGCCAGTGCGAGGGCGCATTTGCCGGGTCGATCGGCGTTCCAACATTGCATGTTCGCAGCTGATAGAAAGTATTCTTGAGTCCGTTCATGAGGTTTCGGAACAGGAACTTGTTATCAACGACTGGATCAGAGCCTCGGTCGCGCGGTAGTGAGGTCTTGATGGGCATGGCGGAGAAGATGTCGATTTCATCCCAGTCTGGAGGGTTTTCCTTGTCGGCGAGATACGTCTCCGGCGCGTTGTTTTCCTGCTGCTGGTGATAGAGCTTTGAAAGCTTGACGGCGTTCGGGTACTGGCGGTTCATGGCGGCAAATTTGTCTCCAATGGCGTTGAGAATCATCATCAGATAGTGGCGTGCGTCAACCTTATTGGGAAGCTTCGCGATGCACTCAGCCATGTTCAGCAGCAACTTGGCGCTCATGGTCTGAAAGCTGGTTCCAGGGAACGGATCCTGCAAGTTCTTAGTGTAGACTTCCACCGTCTTGCGAATCTGCTCGGGGCTCAGCGAGTCACGAACGTGGTGGATGAGATCCGCAAGCATGCTGTAGGCGAGGGGACGCATGGTCTCGTACACAGTCAGTCCATCTCCCGTCAGCGTACGCTCGTCCAGTAGCTCATCAATTTTGGGGAGGAATATTTTCCGGCAGTTGTAGTTGATGATGTGTCGGATGGCAATCAGTAGTTCCTTTCGGGTGCCGGACTTCTCCTTAGGGCAGTCCTTAAGCAGTCGCACAACGATATCTGGCAGCGTCGGCAGGAAATCCGTGAGCTGTGAAGAGTGTGCCCGAAGCAGATACGCAAGGAAGCTCATAGTTTTAACTTGCGCGGTAATAAAGTCGCCGAATGCTGCGCGGTTCTTGATGGCAGGGCTGACGCCGGTGTGAATCTTGCCTTTGGAAGCGGCATCCGTGTGTGCCTGCTTCTGGGCGGCAGCCTGTAGCTGCAGAGCCGACTTGATGAGGGGCACAAACGCTCTCACATTTTGCTGAACCGTGTTGCGGTAGACCTGGAATATCGATACCACAATGATGGGACACTCGGATAAGACCTTGAAGGACTGCATTCCCTTCAGAAGCGGCCGGTTTTGCTGCTGGGGATCGGCGCCAAGTTCGGTTACTGACGCGACAGGCGAGGCGGGTCGAGGAGACTGGAAGTTTTGCGAGCCACCGGGCGTGGAAGGTCCTCCTGCCGAGGGAGGGGGAGCGGCATTGTCCAGCTGTTCGCGCACCACCTTGTCCATCTGCTCAAAGAGCTCTTGGATCAGGGTCAGGAACTGCTGAACCTTTCCGCCCAGCACCTTGTGCTGGTGGCGCATAATATCTGATGTAATCTTGACGCATAGTGTCGCATTATCTTCGTTGTCGGTTCGCACCAGCTGCATCAGCAAATCAACAACTTCGACGGCGTAGGGCTCGAGAGGCTCGGCGGGCGACGGCGCACTAGGCAATCTGTGAAGGACCTCGAGGATGCAGTTTCGCAATTTCTATGCCCACGTTAGCTATAAAAATGGATTCAGTCATGATGGCGAGCTCCGCGTACCTGCTCTGGTGAGTTGCTCTGGAAGATGCATGGTCCGCGCAAGATGTTGATGAAGATGGGCATCAACCTCTTGAGGAAGGGAGGGTATATGGGACCATTCGTGTAGTGGTCTAAAGAATCGCGGAGCGTAGTAGCGGCTTCTACCTTGAGCTTGGTATCTGTGAAGGGGCAACATGTCAGTCTTGATCCTTCGTGATGTGCGACGCTCCAGTCGCAGAGGCGTGCGTGCGCCCGCAGCCAACGACGGTGTCACTCATACCTATATCCGCGCTGCTAAGTCGCTTTACGACATCATCAATCGTTGTCCCCGACATTACTGCATCATAAGCGCCCCTAAGACGCGAGAAAACCTCCCATTCACGGGGGGTGGTGCCGTGGGGAGAAGGTCGAGGGCGGCTCTGCGCGGCCGGGTGTGAGTTGGCGGGCGCAACTCGAGAGCCTTTGCGGTCCTGTTATCGTATGATGCGCTTCAAAATTATTCGTTTTTCGTGATCGTAATGGTGGAGGGTAGAGTCGCGCCGCTCTCTACGAGCTTAGAAAGATGGTATGAGGCGAGGTGGTGGTGTTTGCGCGAAAGTGAGCCTCTGCCTCGTGGTATTCATGGGATGTATGGAAGGGGTCGTGGAATTGCTGTTCGCGTTGAAAATTAGTGAGAGTCGAGAGGTGCTGGGGCCTGCCGCCGCCAAAACCAATTGCGCTAGGGGCAGCAAGAATAATGATCCGGCGCTAAAATCGGACACACCCTCGAATCAGGGGTGAATGTAGTATTTTGCGGGATGATAAGCTATCGATAAGCCTTTATCACTAACACGGCATTTACAAGGGAATTTGCTCCTTTAATATTTAGGAAGATGTTTATTTTCTTTCCTTCTATTACTAGTATTTTGAAGCTATATTCATATGTTCCTTGGTTTGTAGCCAAAACACCTTGCTCGCCTTCTGGCAGATATGCCAAGAGACGGCATTCACTGATGGCTCCAGTGCAGTGAATGCCCAGCATTAGTGAATTGGCTTGTGAAAAGACTTAACAGGTCCACAATAGCTACGAGTTTCGGCGCCGATGAAATACGTTCACACGCTCTGCCCCTGGGTTATTCAACAAAGCGAAAGCAAGGCTAGGTTTATTTCCCAGTTAGCTTTTAAGGTCCGTCATGAGCCGACCCTGGTTGAAGACATTGTCAGCTTGGGAGTTTGGCTGGAGCGGCACATCTGTTAAACCATAACGCAGGCGTCCTAAGGGGGGCTGCCCCCATGGAGAACAGAAATCTCCAGCAGAACAAAAGGGTAAAAGTCCCCTTGATTTTGATTTTCAGCGTGAATACAAACCATGAAAGTGTGGCCTATCGATCCTTGAATCCCTCGACATTTGAGGCTAGAGGTGCCAGGAAAGTTACCATAGGGATGAACTGTACACACAGAACAACACGTCCCAGGTGCAAGCTGTTACTTGCGCCTAGTCCTCTGTACGTCGTATGGTACTGACGTGCGGCAGGGCAACACGCCTGGATGCGGGGAACTCTCGTTAGGTCTACAGTGCCAAGCGCCGGCAGTAACACTCCTGCCTTCCGATGACAAGGGTACGGTAATAATCTGTAGAATAGAGACAATCCGCTGCCGAGTTGGCTGCCTCGAAAAGATGATGCTGGCCGATTCAACGCTCGCTAAGGTGTGGGTTAATATATAAGCTCCTTTATTAGAAGACTATTAGCGTAAGGTACGGGCTACGCCCACTCGAGAGAGTGACATTGTCAACCGGAAGTACAAACCGAGAAGCAGTGTGCGTGTCAGGTTCTTACTCGGCGCAGGGTATCACGGAACTGGCTTGTGGCGGGCGGCCAAGCGTTCATAGCGACGTCGCTTTTTGATCTTTCGATGTCGGCTCTTCCTATCATACCGAAGCAGAATTTGGTAAGCTTTGGGCTGTCTTCTCAGCAGCCCCAGCAAGGCACCATCCACGCTCCAAACAGAAAAAGTGATTATAATTAATTCGTTCTCTCTGCTGAATTTTTTTTTTCTTCGTGGCATATTTTGACTGTCAAAGATGGTTCTGGCGACTATGTCATCTTGCAAAAGGCTCAGCGGCGGTGCGCCTGGTCCCAAACATGGTCGCGGCGCGCCCGGCTGCAAGGCGAGGCCAGCAAAATCGGCCGCCGCGACAACGCATGCAGGTTTCAAATTCTGAACAATCCCACCCAATAATTCACGTAGTAACAATGATGGTAGAGGCGCAGTCAAGAAGCCTGGCGGTTCGCCCAGCATGCAGTGCCTCGGCCACGTCGAGGTGCAGTAGAGTCCAGCTTCACGTAAAAGAATATATTCATAGAAGCACTCCACGCCTGGTTCAGTCCGGCTTCTTCTTTCTCCAATACTCTACAACGATCGTTTCCCGATTTCAAGTCATCACAATTCATTCACTCCGCCCAAAAAAAAACGTCTCAGGATAGACTCGAAGCCGTCTCCGTTGGCCAGGATGTCACAGGACAATCTGCCAGTGGTGTGGGAGCCAGCGGAGGGTCCGGTCCAAAAGCCAGACGAAACATCATGGATGTCCAAAATCCCCTTGGGAAAAGTCGCGGGCTGGTTTAAGGCAGGTGCTGCCGTGGTTTTGGACGGCCGCGCAAGACACTACGAAGCCGAAGCGGCAAAAGAGCAGGCGAAAGCTTTTAGGACTGTGAGCGGCTATCTCCCGCAGCTGCGCGAAGACGTGCACGACTATCTCGACTCCGGCTCCGCGCAGCACCGCGACGTGCGTCGGGGGGTCAAGAAAATGGCCGCCAGCTTCAAGAGCATGGCCAAGGGCCACGCGCGGGCCGCGCGCTCCGTGAAGAGGGACACTGCCGCAGCAAGCTCCGCCGTGTCCTCTTCCGCCGACGCCGTCAAGAAGGCCGCCGAGAAGATGGTCCCGGACGTGCACGGGGTGCGCCTCGCGATGCAATCGCTGGGTGTCAGCGTCGCGACCATTGCCGTTCTCATGGAGCAGATGCTCGACGAGGTCCGCATCATGAGCGGTCACTTGGGCGGCATCCGCGAGGAGCTCTGGCGGTCCAA
>JANAKD010000081.1:0-41537 GCA_027627215.1 Lecanicillium saksenae | reverse complement strand
TGCAGGTGCTGTAAGCCCTGTGAGGGCCCCTGTAAGCCGGTGGTTGTGGTTGTGGTGCTGCTGAACCTGGTGGGAGCTGAACCTGGGGGAGGCTGAGGATGATGAAGACGAGGGGAGCTCGGGGGGAGAGCCAGCAGGGGAGTAGGGTGGGCTGTAAATCTGCTGCTGCTGCTGCTGACGATGATGATGACGCTTCCCGCGCTCCTGCTCTCGAACTTGGGATTTGTGCAAAACCCGTCTTTGCTGCTGCTTCTCCTCGGCTTGCTGTTGTCGCTGCGCCTTTTGTTGCAAGTCGCCGCGCTGTCTGGAACGCTGGCTTCCGCTCTGGCCCTGGGCCTTGGAGCTTCCACTAACACCGCTGTAATCGCGCTCTCGCCCCAGAAGGAACCGCTGTGACTGTCCCGCGCTGGGCCACTGTAAGACTTCGGCTAATCCCATGTCGTCGGCGGGAGGCGTGTCAGAGTGGGACAAAGATGCAAGAGTGCCAAACACTCTTAAAAGAATTCGAGAAAAATATCAAACAAATATAGTAAAAAAAGTCGAAACCTTTTTCTTCCAATGTACCGTGTCGCAGCTTGCGCGTCTCGCAATCTCAGCTTGTAATCTGTTGGCTGTCTAGGCCCAAGACCATGACTCGCAGCCTCGCCACTTTCTTAGATCGCGTTGTCGATTGACGTATCGAGATGCCAAATTCTCTTGTCCAACGTCAGGTATTTGACTTGTTCCTTCCCTTTTGTGTCCTGCGCGCAGATGCTGCGTAACGTCACGACTCCACGTACTCTGCGCGTGGTGGTCGCCGAACCTATAAGCAGTATAACACGTGGTTGGTCAGAATGCAACTGTATATAAGTCGGCTGAGCAGAGCATGAACGGTGATGCAGAAAAGAGGGACGAACGGCGAAATAATAACAATAGACAGAACAGGGGGAAAAAAAAGAGGCAAGGTGGGTAGCCCTGAGATTTCTAGCCTCTTGACTCTAATTCAGGCAGCTGAACAGCCCAAACCAGTCAATGTCGCCTCAGACAGGGCTTGGTATTGCCAATATTGAGGCACCAGCCTGTCTTCTCTTTGGGATGCGTGGCGCTCTCACAGCTGAAATGAGTCGCGACTTACCAAAAGGGACAACAGCAGGCGAATTTTCCCTGCTAAATTAGGAAAGGAAGAGAAGAGAACAGCCTCTGTACTACCTTGGCTTCCGTGGTATCACGAAATCGAGAATTATCAAATAGCTTTGTCAGTTTGCTGTCCAATAACAAAATCATGTAAAAGATGCGACTTTCTCCAAAAAGAGTCAAGAAAGAGCAATACATTACAGCCGCTTCTCTCGACAAGGGGGTGCCAGCTTGGTCTTATAACACCAAATACGCTACTAAAATCCATGTATACACATCCAATGTACCTACCGAGTACACACCCGTGGTGGTGGTGTTCATAGTAATGGTGGGAGACGGCACAAACCTCGCCAGTCCTTGCCTCCCAATGCTGGTGGTTCTCCCGTCCTTTGTTGCGCGTATAGGATCCCTTGGCAAGGCAATCTACGTAATAAAACACTGGAGCCTTTCTTTTTTTTCTGGATCCCGAGAAGGTGCAGAATTTCCTGTACATGTGCATCATGCTCATCAATTTTGTGTGTGCGCAGCCTGATCTCCTGCCGTAGCATCACCACTCCCTCTTGCCACTACTTCCGAATGCGACGGTCTAACTCTGGACGCCGACTACGTGCACCCATTCTCCGGCTCACCCACACCCGCAAAACATGATGCTATAAAGATACTTCACAAAGAAAAGAAAAAGAAAAACCGTGGGGCTGGAAAAAGAGGCGAGCGCGAGCACGTCTCACCGGTAATGGTGTGAGCGTGCGTGTGGTGCGTGAGCGCCCCTTCGTCCCAGGTGTGGTGGGCATGTGGTCGCCCCCCTAGTGGGCAGATGGCTCGCCTGCGGGCGGGACGGAGGTGCCACGATACGATGCTGTAGGTTTCGTCTCTTCGTTCCAATCAATGAACGCCTTTCTGTCATGGTACTTGCCTGTTTGCTGAGCTCCCAGCTGTGGACTTGTTTTGTTGTAGTGGTGGCCGAGCTGGCGCCTATCCATGACCCATACATATCCGAGAACCATGACGGCTGTGCACTTACGACGCTCTTCTGCTGCAACCCTTTACTGCAAAAATTAATTCAAAATCGACTCGAACGATACTATAACATGTCATTTATGTGACGCAATACACTTGTTTGTGTTTTCAGTTGATCTCTTCTTGTTCGTCGGCTATATTGTAGCTGGCAGCTGAAGAAGTGTCTCACCAGACATGAACTAAACTGTCAGGTCCTAACACACAGCTGGCAAAAGGGCGCCGAGCGGATAGGCGAGTCCGTGACCGGGTTTGGCCAAAGGTTTGTATTCTTTGTCCTCTCAGCCCACCATGACGATTGTGTCGCAGACTCTAAGCCCCAGTAGCTTGGGAACATGCTTTGGCTGGCCCCTGGTCATCCGGCCGTCACTGTCGGGGAAGCTGGGCTGTGTCAAACTTTGTCTCCGCTGTAGATGCTTGTTGATTAATCCCATATTAAAAAAAAAGAAGTAGATGCACATCCACGCTGGCACATTTCCCTCCCGAAAGCTCCCTCTGGGGACCAAAAATAGACTCTGGTGTCTGAGACTTGCCCAGTTGGCTCTCTGCGCCGTGGGCATGCTGGCCGCTGTGAAACCCTGCAGGTTCATCCCGTCTGTCCATTGGCTAACCCGTCCATGGGACAAAGTGCCATTTGACTCTGACACAAGTCGCAAATTCCATCACAAGCATGTACAATCATTTCCTAAACCGCGGATGCACGAAATTTTCATTTCCCAGTTTCCCCATCGCAGGCGACACCATGCTCCGCTACGGTGCAGCCCTGATGGTTGCTGGCGTCTCGCCCGACATGCAACATTTACATGCCTGTGGCAGGCGATTTGGCAGACATCCCCGATAACTCTCGCGTTCGGGTGGAACCCGAAGCAGCCGCTGTAGCAGGATACCTCTTTGTCATCTTTTCCATGGTGTGGAATCGTAAAGTTACTGCATGTTGCCACCACAGCCTCTCGTCTGCTGATATCTCACCAATTCGTATACATCTTCCCTGCAAGCTCAACAGTCCGCGGGGCCGTGATTTGCCAGCGATACCCACAAATCTGATGCTGCGCCGAGCTGCATAATGCTAGATTACATAGTTACACAAAATTAAAGATGGTATTTGACCCCCGATTTATCGGATATAAGCCTCGACGGACCACCTATCGCTCCGTTCTGCCACTCTTTGACCCTCCCCCCAGAAGCATCGCCGATGATATAGGCGTTGTGGGTTCGAATAGACCTCAGCTGACAGCAGTGGTAGAATCAAAAACAGCAACTGGTACTTGGATACAGTCTTTGTCTTTGTCGTAATAATACTACGCACACCACCCTCACCGCATCGCCGCCCTTTGCGCCGTGCAAGTCGGGCGCCGACAGCCGTGGCTCGACGAGGCGCAACGCCCTCATACCCCGGTACTTGTCGAGCAGTGGAGGACGAAAAGCTCCGGCATCGCCAGGATATTTCTTGATTTGTTTTCCTCTCTTTTCTGATTCTACCATGAAATATAACCCGGTTTACTTTATTGAGTCCTGTTTATTGGGCCCTCCGCATCTGCACAAGTTTCTTGTTTCCCCGCGCTGCATGCACGGCAGAAGCCTATGGCGGCTCCAACAACGTCCACTAAAGAGAACTAAATACGGGGGTCACCTGTTATTGACAAGCCATGGCCCATAAATAGCGGGAGACGCGGCCTACGGCGCGGCGCGAACCACAATGGTACTGACCAGCATCATTAGTTCTCCCTCGTAATGGCAGGGTTGGCAGGGTTGCGGCACAGCCTGGCTGTGGTTCTCGCAAGACCTCGGAATTGGGTGTTCTGGAACTGCAACTTCGTGAAGGGTGAGCCCAGAACATGGGATGCATCTCATTCATCGGCCGCCTTCTCATGTTGTACACGGCCTCTGCCACCGTTTCTGGTGGCTCGAAATGAATCGCGCCGTCCCCAGCTTGTGAGCACACGTGCCGTTGAAGCACTTGGCAGACTGAGACAAATACCTGGGCATGATGTGCCGTTGGTGGCATCGGGGGTGGAGCCACGCTACGCCATGGTGCAGCAGTTGATGGCCACACGGGCAGGTGTCCGGCCGGCCACTGGCCAGTCACATCTCATATGCTTCTGCCTGGTTTGCCTTGCCCGGACTGGGGATGGCCTGTCAGTGGGATCCCATCGCGCAGCAGTCTCACAGAGTGCAATGCATAATCGGGAACACGGGCTGCAAGACTGTAAATGCTAACCTGCCTTTGGCCTTGGTTCGGCTGCGACCTGCATGCAGGCCCCTCGTACATACATGCAGAAGAGACTAACATAACACTAGCTCATGCATGCATGCATCAAGCCCGTTTTTTTACGCTGCTTGAGTCTGCAGAATTTTGTACCAAGGGCTCTCTCGACTTATATATGCAATGCAGCTTCGTGCAATGGGTTGGGCGTGTTGCAGCGCAGCGAACCCGCGTGCCCATGGTAACATTGCATTGCTAGGTCCCAGACCATATGTTCATGAGAACAAGTTTTCTGTGACAATGGAGGGGGGATAATTCCCTGCACCATCAGCTTCTCGATCCACTCTCCGCAAGTCGTATGCCATCCACCGGGATTTCCTGTCTTCTTGTCTCGCATCAAAGGCATCGAGCTCACAGCACGACTGGCGCACAACAGCTGAAACGGCCTGGGCGTTAACCACAAGCCAAGCCACTTGGACATGTTCTATTGATGTTCAGCCAAGCTATGACTGACGTTCTGCTCAGCTCGAAGTAGAAAGAGGCAGCGCCTAGCCAAAGGTGACCAAATTAAGAGGCTCGGTGGCTTTCTGTCAACCGTTTTTAAGCCCTTGTCATCCGTCTTGCTCTTGAATGGATTGATGCTTGCGATTCGCGGTCGTCACTGTGTGGCGAGAGGCGTCCCAACCACACCAAGCCACTGACCAAACACCCTTATCCCTGTCCACACTATCTCGGACGTCCGCTAACATTCAGCCCTGTTTGACCTATTCATTTTGACAGGCTACACCCGTCTTTCAAGAGAATAAGCCGTCGCGGCGGTGACACCAGCCACTGTCCAAAGTTAGCGTGGGACTATCAACTACCGTGCATTAATGTATATCAGAAAAATAATCAACCAAACCCAATCCTCCCCCCGCATCCATGCTAGTGATAGTTGCAGGAAATGCCTGGTAGATCGCCCGTTGCTGATCTCGGTAGGAGGCAAATCATCATTGGATTGCCACTTCCTTCAATCACTCTGCCTTGACGGAGTAGGCTCCGGCTGCATGTAAATCAAGGGACACGTACGTGTGCACCAAAATGGTCGGAATTGACTGATCCACCGATTTCCTCGCAATCTATTTTTCCTAGTCAACAGATTCGGCTTTGCTCGCCCGTCTGCAGCTATTGACCGCCCAGGAAGCCGATGGGGCTTCAAGAAGATGTGGCCAGCGCATGTTTCAAACGTCCCGCCCATGGCGCTCAAGTGGTGTAGGAAGACCATCCCCGAATTAGAATAGCTGCGCAGCGCTCGAAGCCTCGTCACACCCCTCCAGGAAGCCCGACTGTACACGCGTGCTATTGTACTTGTATACTTGCATGCAATCCATGGTCGACAATTTGGATGTCTCGGACGGGTGACCATGCCCCCACACTCTGCCGAAGCAGCTTCTTGGCTTGCCGCCGACGGCGCCGTGCTTGTTCTCGCTCAGGTGGCCAGTTGCTGCTTGGCGGCATACCTTTCTTGGTGCACTCCGGAGACATGGATGATTCCGTCTTGTCTCTGTGTATATCTCGAACCCTCATAGATGACAGAAATGAATATTTGTTGTCTCAATGTCACCATCGGTGTGCGACGTCTGAACTTGCAATACTCTCCGGTTGGCATTAAAAANTCTCCCCTTCAGATCGACGAGGAGAAAAATGTCTCATAGACCAGAGATATATACAGGTGTATCTTTCTTGACCGTATTCCCATCCTCGTACTTGGTCATGTGCCCCATTGGCTCGTTCACTCTGTAGGATACGTGCTTCCCCAAGTTGGATCGCGATATGCCCTCTTGCTTTTCTGAAGCAGAGCACACACCACAATGGGATTAGCTAATATGAAAGCTGTCAATATCAGAGACTAACTGAAATTTCAGAGGTATTATTTCGAATTGCGACAGAAATTCGTGTCATTCATGCCGAACAGATCATCGCCAGCCGGAAGTACTAATATCCTCTGGCCTCTGGCATTCAGCATCATTCGCCACAAGTACATTATTTCGCTGTCGCAACGCTCGTATGAGCCACAACGCCATGGCGTTCATGTCAGCCTCTTGACAGCTCGGGAGAGCAAGGGAGGTAGGAGAGGGCCGCGCCTTTAGGTGCCTGCCAACCTGTTTCCGAGGAGTGTACCAAGTACTTGCGAGCGGCTCACAGCCACTCATCGCAACTTGTACTGCAAGATCTGCCAAAAATGCATTTGAATAGCCCGAGCCCACCTTTTTCTAGCCACACACACCCATTTTACGCCTGCTTGCAGGCGGCGTATGCGTATCCCATGATCGTGCCATGACCCACAACTCTGACGTCTCTGGTGTAAGTGCGCTTGGCCTAGTCCAATGTTCCGACGCATCGAAGCCTCGTGTATTTGCCACATCATATTGTGTTTCGACTATCGAATTTTATGCCTTGATCGGAAAGTTACAATCTGACTTGAAATTGGCCAAGAGTGATAACTCTGGAAACAGTCGCATGTGCGCAGATGACCCAGGTGGAGGAAGCTCTTCTTGACAGCGCCGGAGTGAGGTCGTCGGCCATGATCAAAGAAGAAGAAAGAGGAACAACAGAAAATAATGGTTCATTTTATTTTAAAGTGTGACGTTTTAATAGTATATATGCGCTGTGTCGCATCTGACCTGAGGCAAAGGGCATAGCTGAGATCGATGCCCTGTGGTTGCGGGACGATTTTATCATTACCAAACGCAATTTCACCTTTCAAAAATGACCACTGGGGGAATGTCTTGGTCAGTATTTGAATTAAATCAGCTGAATAAGATTATCAGCAACTTTTGACATTGATTGACCACTATTTTTGATGATCTAGAATAGGCCGACGAAGACGGTCGCAAGTGCACCCATGTACCAAGAACCGTATTTGGTGCTAGACTGGATTTGCTGGCGAATCCTTAAGTTTCCAGGCTTGTAGTTTAATTTTAAACAAAACTATCACAGCAATATCTACACATTGCCTCGGAATAATTCTTCATTTGGTGTAGATACTGCATAAAGTCGTCTAATGAACCTTCTGGCTTGATACTTCGATGCGTCTGAGCATTCGCAGGCGACCTCAAAAGAGAGCAGTAGAGGTGTATATCCTCGACGTGTTTAAAATATGAAATTGCAATGTCTAATGAAGATCCATTTGTAAAAACAATGCGAAGAGATATATGCCAGAACCTGGGGTTGGAGCTTGCCGAAAACCCTAAAGCACCATCGAGGTCCTCAGCCGTGTAGGGTAAACAAAAAGCAAGGCACTGGAGGGTGTTGAGGGGAAAAAAATCTCTAATACGTAAAATAATTTTGTAATGAAATACGTCGGTATATAATATATGTTCTTTATCAAAATCTGACACCAAAGGTTTCTCAACTTTCCACACCCATCAGCTCATACTGTCGTATTAGTCACTGTGAGCCGCACGTTGCGACACTTGGCCAACATGTAACAAACGTACATTAAATAGCAGGGACGTTGCATTCGAGTACTCATATTTGACTCTGAAGGAAAGCAAATGCCCTTTTCCCGAATTAACGCGCGTTCGGTTGGGTCGCCTCCACGCGAGTGCGGCAAGGGCCTCTATGCGGCAAAGTCTCGTGTTAGCTACCGACCCCGGCACTGACTGACTTCCCATCTTTGAGTGAAAATTAAATAATATTCGTTTATTTGAATCATACGCCAGCGCAGTTCTGGCCACGTATTCTGGTGTAAGTCAATCGGCCGTCTCCGGCCGACCCAGCCACCAACTACTCAGCGAACTCAATTGGCGTCTACAATTCGACCAACACGAAGATTCTAAAAACACAGTTTATAATACTATATTTTACAATTAGGTCACACTACTTGTATCGTTGGATGATAGTGCAACCATCTACCGGCGGTGCGCCATCTCCTGCTCACGAGTATTCAGCTAGGCTTCAGTGTGGCAGAGTGAATGCCGCGCCGATCACAACATGCAATGAACACATTATATGAAATCTTATTAAATGTTTTTGGTCATACATCTCCGCTTGTTACGCAATGTGTAGTGAATAAGCATGCATATATTTTGTAGGAACACACCTCGAAGTAGGGCGTGTGGCATCTGACGCCAACTAGACTCATTATGAGTCATTTCGACCCATAATGAGCCATTTTCTGCTCCAGCTCCGACGCTACATGGCGACAAGTAACGCTGTGGAAGAGCTGCGCCATGGTCGAGATAAAATGAGTTTGAATGAGTCGATTAAAAAGAATATATATCAATTAGTGATATCTTCTCGGTTTTCAATTTTTATTGCAGCATTCATCTCAACGCTCGCAGGTCGTTTGCTTCTTCTGGACGTTGTCGGCAACTGGGACTGGTGCGAGTCTTTTGAACATCATTCGCGGAGAATCGCAGATTGAATTTGGTATAGTGTTATAAATCAATATATTAAACAAGACGAGCGGGATAAAGTAAGGCACCGCTAAACCAAGACATAACTTGCTTGCGCGACAATCGAGTCGCTAGGCTGAAGTAAACACCAAAATGAATATGAAAGCATATAGCTATGTGCGGCCCTGCGACATATATACAAGCGTCAAATACACAATAAAGTAGCGGAGGAACCAGGTATGTTAAAGGATGTAGGCTCACTTGCGTGAGAGCATTTCTCTGAGCGCATCAACCTCAGCTTCTTTGCGAGCAAGCTGCAGTTTAAGCGCGTCCCGTTGATCTGTCATGTCACTGAGTGACCGCTCCAGATCTGAAATGCGATCCAAGCGCTTTTGTCTGTATTTGCGAGCAGCCATAGTATTGCGTTGACGCTTAATGACAACCTGATAATCTTCTTCTCCTGGGTCTTGCTCCACAGGTGTCGGCAGCCTGCCTTTTCTTCGCGACGAGCCACTTGTTGTGCTTGTAGGTGAGCCGTGCGACTTGTATGTGCTCACACCATTTGACGGGAGTGTTTCCGGTACCGCAGCCCCGGATGAAAGTGATAGCAGATCTGCGGCACTTTCTAGAGTACCTGATAACTGGGGTACAACGAGATGCTGCTGCGTCGGCTGGGGAAGAATTGTGTAGTCGGACGCAAGCACATACGGTTCGTCGCCGTTGACAAAGAACTCTAAACCCTATGTTAGAAGGCTATAGAAGGAAGTAAAAACTATTCAGCACTTGCCTGTAGGATCCATACCCGCGGGCGTATAGCCCGGACCAATGAGCTCGAGGATGGACATAGCTGGTTTCTCTGATCGCCGCTGAAATGGAACGGCCTGACCTTGCAGAGCTGGCGAATTGGGTCGAATAAACTGTCGAAAATCCAGTTTCTAGGTCGTGCTTCGTATGTTCGAAGCACAAGATTGTGAAAGGTGCTTTGTGCCCTCGCGCTGCTGGATCGCGGGGTTGGTTCAGAATGGATGAGGGGCAGTGACCAAGGCGGAGCTGAATGTAGGAGGAGCTGTAGTCAATCACTGGTGACGATGGGGGAAGATGATGGTTGCGGTGTGGATGAAGAATTTAAGAATGTGGCTTCGCTCGCTCTTCTTTATGTATTTTGACTAGGTGCATGAAACGCACTGCCAATCCCATTCGCGGACACATCAGTCAGAACCGGCGTGCACCTGGCTGGAGAAGCGGGTCTCGCCGGCGAAGTCGGGGTGGACGGAGGCGTGCGCGTAGTACAACATTCTCTGGAGCTCGGCTCGGGGGCTTGCAAAGCGGGAGCTAGGCAACCCTTGTAAGAAAACGAGCAAGTTTATTAAAATGGAAGATGTTTCTGATCTTCCCCGTCAGGTCGAAATACGATTTGCAGCAAGGGTCTCAGCCTTGCCCAGATGATGCTCCGGTGCGCCGCGGGTATCCGAATACTACATGGTGGTTGACGCTTGTGTGAGGCTGTAGGGCGTAATGGTGACTGTAGCTTTCTTTAAGAGGCAGCCATCACTCCAATGCACGGTGCAATCAATAAAGGGGGAAATATTGAAGTTGCGACTAAATTTTGGAATTGCCTGCACAGCACAATACAGCACAGCTCCCACCTCTGACGAAGCATAGAAAGAGTGTCAACAGGATTATTCGTTCTCTTCGTGTTTCTTAGCGGCCGCCGGAAAATGCTGCCCAGGGAGCTGTGAGCACCCAGAAGATTAGCAACACTAAAATATTGCGTGAAAATGTGCCAAGCAGTATCACGCCCTTCTCGCACACCAGATGACATCCCACTATGCTACTCGCGGTTAAAGGAGCTCGACACATACCCTCGCAGCCTGATTCAACTGCGTCAAAGAAGCATACGTAACTTGGCAGACAAGCAATAAGAACGTGACATCGTCTATTTTTAAGTTCGCACTCGCTAAATTAACTCTTTCTGCCATTGCCAATCTCCTAACGGGAGAATACAAACCGAAGCTTCCCCAAATACGATGCAGCCTTCGGTGAACTTGGCCAGAATGCCAAGCCCCAGCCTCGTAAGCACGGCATGACTCTTTTCCATGATAGCTGGCAGCACGAGAACTGCAAAATCTAAGTAGCTTAGAAATTTTACCAACCTGAACGGCGTGGTTGCCGATATAGTAGGCACGTTGACGGGGGACGGCATTAGATGGAACGCATACATTCAATTATAGAAAAAAAAAATTAATCATGGTTGAAAACTTGGAAATACAAACTTCCCATATCAACCAAGTGCTAATCTCTCACTCAGCCTAGCTTGTTTTCTCGGGTATCTCGTCGGTAGCTTTCCGGTGAAGCCCTTGCACCCATTCATTGGACGACAGCTTCTAATAGAATGTGGCTATGCTCTAATTAGTCCCACAAGCTGAAGGTTACATCATGTTATCCTCAAACAAAGTTTGTCGAGATATGTACACCGAGTAGGTTCGAATGAGTCCACCAATAATAGATAGTGTGATCTCAAGCACGTCAGCTGTCAACGCAAGCAATGTAATAAAGAGCTAGCCAGAAGCGCCAAGTTTTGATTATGGGAATAAGGCCCCTGAATAAAACACTGTGTTGCAGAATAAAAGCATAATGGAAAATCTCTCCTAATGACAATAATTGCTCGAGGCGGCAGGATGCGCGTCGTAGTGTCTGCATTTCTGAGTAATTGATACAATCCAACGCGCTTAATGTTTTGTTCCCAGCACCATGTTGAGATGCATTATTCAAAAGCTCCTCGCCAGTAATCAACTGTATAACAGCCTCTCACGACTTCCAGGGCGAATAGCCACGTCAGCTGCGACTCACCAATACCACGTTGCTTGTAGCATGTCTTGCGAACGTGGTGACGAAGTCTTCAGGGGATACCTCCCTATGCTAGAAGTTCGTTTAAAAACTCAATCTGCCAGCGCAGGGTAACTTTATCGGCCCGCAGTGTCGGCGTACTTTCTTCCTTCAAGGCACAGAAGCACAGCCTTCCCCGATGGTCTCGGCGATAGCATCGACCAGCTTCAGCCTAATCAGCAGCCCTATTCATGAATTTAGAGAAGAGCACGGGCCCATTTTTATCAGTGATAGACGAAGTAGTCGACGGCGTGCGCGGCGGCCGAGGATAGTGTGTCTGTTAAGCTTGGAGCTGAGCGCTTGTGGTCAATACGACCTTCGTGGTCCGACCTGTGACGCCCCTGGGCACTGGCTCAAGTTGAAAAAAACAGGCTTCAAGCATAGAGTCATTGGTGGCCTTGTCTTGAACTACGTTGGCTCTGCTGATGTATAATGGTAACTTCAATTGTATGCTGAACATGCAAATGCAAATGCATATACATCCGCAAAAAAAANAAAAAAAAAAAAAAAAAACACTGTATCTCGCTAGTCATACGTGGTCTTAACTCTAAATATACAAATTAAGATTGCTCTCGCTTATCATCGCTGTAATTCATCCAAAGAAAAAAAAANGTTATCGACCGGAAAGACGCTTTTCGGCATATCGTAAAGGAATATACAACAGACCGCTGCAGAAAAAGGCGAGTTCGAAGCCAATATCGCCAGTGTGCTTTGCGATGGGGCCTGTGAAATAGACTTGGTTCATTGCAGGTACAATGAGAGCCCATGCTAGTATGCCCGCGCCCATGGCCGCGATTCCAAGTGGAAGTCGCTTTGCGTCGCACCAAGCGGAATGATCATAGGCCGCGGGGTCACGGCGGCGAAAGACCACATCTTCAACAATAACAATGGCGCAGAACTGAGACGACCAGTAGCCAATAAGGGAGACCACATTTTCTATACTCTCAAAGAAATTGTTCACAGCCGTAATTGAGACAGCCACGATGATGACGGCGATGATGATAGAGAAGACGTAGCGTGGCCAGCGAAAAAGGAAAGGAAGTAGAGTCTGAAAGTTGAGAGTGATGCTGTAAAATGTACCGCAGGTATTGCCGAGAAGGGTGAGCGAAAGAATGACGAGGACAAATTTGCCGAAGCCACCAGCTGGTGCGAGCATTGCTGATAGCGCACCGCCAACAAGGTACTTGTCGTACTGTTCCTGCCAGACCGGGTTGTTTGGGATAGCACCGGCGATAGCTGCACCAAGTGTCATCAGAAGAATAGTCGGCGTCATGAGACCAAAGTAAGTATACCAGTACACCCTCCATCTAATAAGTTATTAGTGTGCAGCCTCAGATATTTTGATTGATGATACATACGTCGAAACTTTGGGGTTAAAATAGGCTGACATGTCACTTGCCAAGCAAGCGTATGGAATCTGATAGCTTGCAACAATCATTCCAAAATTGAGCACGTTGGCAGCGGCCGCTGGTTTAGAGGGAGGGCTCTGCTTCGTGAGGCCCGCACCACCACACCCGGTAGTGATTGTGATTGCTATGAAAGCAACAATGAAAGCATACGTCTCGTAAATATGCAGAACCTTGAATCCGCAAAAGGATACCACCAATGAGATGACACCAATGATAACAATACCAATGGTAGGAGATATGACTCCGTTGGATACCGCGGCGAGGCACTGCCCACCCGTGATGAAAATGATGACCGTGAAGCCAGTCATAGTCGCTAGGTTGAGAAGTGCCGGGATGGAAATGAGATATCGACCAAAAGAATACCGCGCTTGAATCATCTGTCGTAGGCCTGTTTTCGGCCCGAGAGTCGACAAATATCCGGGAATAATACAGGAAATGATATTGAAGAAAAGAATGACGAGAGCTGAGTCCCGAAGACTCAGGCTATATGCCAGAGGTCCTAGCATGCCAAATGTGATGCCGAGGATGTTGGTGTTGACTGAAGTCCAGATTGTTGCAATGTTGTAGTACCGGGTTGATGTGCGTTCCTCCAGTGGGATGGGCTCGATGCCGCGTGCCTCAATTCGTCCATACCGCAGAATCTTTTGGAGACGAGATTGAAAAGATGTCACACTAGACTGTCTTGAGGTTCCCTTTTCCTCATCGACAGGCCGGTCGATCTCGAACTGGGCCATTGTGTTGGCGCTCATGTTGTCCGATGTAGTGCTGTGGATACTCTGGAGCTCGTCGCGATCGGTTGATCCTAACTGCTACTTCAGGCTGATGAGTAGCGCAAGCTTGTCGTGCTGGAGGAGTGGCAGCTCGCTGTGTAAAAGGGGGCGCCAGAGATGCTGCTGCGGGCGCTTGATGTCGAATACCGGCTCTTAAACCAGCAAGACGAAAGGACGAAAGGCTAAAAATGGGGGATCGGGGTTTCGAAAGCTTGCTGCGAGGGATGGCAGGCCTGCCCAACGGAGTGCTGAGTAGCGTTTACAAAGGAATGCAAAGCCTTTTTGGCTGAAGTCTCGACAGATAGCCTCGGAGACAACCCGTAAGAATACTGGCGCAGCGCCTTTGGCGAAAGTCTCCAGGAATCGAGTGCGGATGGAGGAGATTAAGTTTTTTATCGACACTGCGCCAGCGTCCAGCCCTCTGTCACTCCTGCACTGCAAAAACGGAACTCGGAGCGTGACCGGTGGTATTGGGCATTTTTGTCAAGGTGGTGTCAGTGGATCAGTTCCTTCCCTGTTGGTGGTCTGCAACCGCTATTTTCCGCCACATTGGACTGGGGCTAGCTGCGCTAAAATGGGGGTTTGGGTTCTTCTGGTTTGCTCTTTTCCACAATTGGCGAGAGGCAATTTTGCGTCCTCCAAGTGTTGCTGCAAATATCCAGGAACTAGCAGGCCTGGTTGCATGAAAATCCACATTGGAGTCCCCCGACGTGGATGCAACCCATGCTCTCATCCCGCCCGTGCGTATGTTGAAATTTTGTCCCGTGTATTCTGGGGCATGATATGATAGTTGTCCTGCAGCCACGAGCTGCAGCCACCTACAAGCTGCAGCAACTGTCTCGGCGTTATCATCCGAAATGCGCAGTAAGCCCGCGATGCCAAGGGTCAAAGACCAAGTGCAGAAATTGGCAATGAAGAGGGCCATTGATTAAACAAGAGGCGGCGCCGCTCGTATTATTTGCCATTGAGTAGTAAGGAGACGAGCTCAAGAACCGCTGTATCCGCGTGCCTCCCTGGTGGTTACCTGTTCCTGTGTTTGCCTGAGCTGGGGGGTAGATCGTTTTCTTATTAGCCTGGCCCAACCTTCTCTGTTGTGGAGCGCATAGTAAACACTGTTGTTGGATGGATGGAGCGCTGTCGACCTGTTAGTGTTACGATAAAATATTATTGATCGTATTGACCACCACATTGCACCCTTGGCCTTTGCCTATAGAAGATAGAGCTTATAAGAGTGTGTTCACTAGGAGAAGCAGTATGCCTCCGATTATTAGTGTCGGTGGTTGTGTTGCCTAGGTAGTGATTGCGTTGGCTAATGTCCTTTTTTTTTTGGCTGTCCGGTTGTCGCTGAATGTGGTTTCCTAGGGGCCTGTAGCACCCTGAATCATGACGGCTCCCGTCAGCCCAGCCCGGGGCGACCGAGCCGCCAACAAATTTGTTGCCACACAGGCCAATCCAAGGACAGGCATTATGAAGACGGTGTTGTTTCAACAGTTGAAGCCAGGGCCGGAGGTACAGTGCCTTCCTCATACTCAACCACATGCGAGTGCCTAAAAAGCCATGCGACGGTCACACAAAGATCTTTGGTAGCACGGGATCCTGTGAAAACATTTGTGCTACCCAAGCTAAGACGTTTGGACGCCACTTCCTGGGCGACCCGCTTCCAGAACAACTTGGACTCGAGTTTCTGTCTGCCCTACTGTTCTTGACCAAGCGCCAAAGCTAATAACGCAGCTGCAGGGTTTGCTTGGCCCCCAAACATGCCTGCACGTCTGGCTGACGGAAGGACTCAGTGGAGCTCCCGTTGACAGCAACCTTAAGCTAGACTTCGCCCTGTGCCCACTGTGACTGTGGATAGTGTTGGTATACTGCCGCAACATTGAATAATACGTACATAGTAATAGTAACACATTTAGTACTGACTGGCGTCCATGAATACCTCTATTATATGGTTTTCTTGCCACGGAAAAAAGCCCCCAAAGCCCCCATTACCCCTCCTAGTCCCCTTTCTTGGGAGTCCAGCTGAAGTCCGCCCTGGATCCAGCCAGGTAGCTTACTACGAATCCTGGCACTAGTGTATCTCTTATCCAGCAGCACAATTGCGGCATAGTCGCCACGATGTCTGATTGCGCGGCCAATACTTTGATTCACTGCCCGCATGCACGAGTTCTCATAGAAATCTCGCGCTGTCTGCTTCCCTCCGCTCAAGGCTTCCGCTGCATTGATACCGTCTCGCTCCATCAGTCGCAGCTTTGTGGAAGACTCGATGTATTCCATTTTTGCCTTCCAATCTGGAGATGCAATATTTGGGTAAGGAAGACCGACTACTATCACCAATCGGCCAAGTCGGTCTGAAAAATTGATGCCTTCGGACATTTTGCCTCCGACGACACTGAGAAGCAAGGCACCGCCGCTAGTTTGGGCACCAGGTAACCCCGTTATGGCTTCGGAATACTTCTGGAGAACCTCATCGCTGGGTGCGCCCTTTATCTCTTGGAAGATCGATTTTTTGCTCTTGAGACGTTCCCAGGTAGATTGGGCATCTGCTGTTCGCTTTTTCTTCCAATGTTCCACAACTTCGTCCAGGTAGCCATAGCTGGGGAAGAAGACGACGACACCATCTGGTACAATCGAACACATATTCAATATGGCCAATCCAAGCTGCCCAATCATTTCTTGGTCACCACGACGCTGGTAACTAAATTCAAATGACGGGCCGTCTGCCCTGAAAGCTGCGAGCGTACGGACGCAAAGATTCGCGGAAGGGATAACGTGACCGCAGCTAAGAGTCGTAATTTTTGACTGTTCCAGTATGGGGAATAAATGGTCTTTGTAGTCTTCGAAAGGCGACATTGTACCACCAGCTAGAATAACTGCTCTAGCACTAGAAACGATGGACGAGAAAGCATAAGTTGGCGAAAGCAGCAGGTAGGATAATTGCACATCTGCGGGGTCCCCTGGAAGCTTCTGATAGAATATCCGACCTTCTGAGCTTAGATTTGTGAGTGCAATAAGAAACGACACAAATGTGTGCAATACTGGCGTGCTGGACTTTGTAGTATTCTGTTTCGTGTCCTCTCGTTTGCTGTCAATATGGGAGGCATATCCTTCAATTTTGTAGGCCAACTTTGATTCATGGATGTATTGAATCAACTCAAACATATTGATTTGGTCGATTCCCTTGGGCCGTGTAAGGTCATTTGGATCCACTACTCCGTTATCATGCTGTGTGATGTTAGTGCTGGCAGCAACATGAATGTTTAAGCAACAAACCTTGGCATTAAGAGTAGCGTTCAAATACTCGCTGAGCCCCTCAACCACGCGACCAACTCGGCCAACATTGACGCGGTTCACACCTTTTAATTTTTTTCCAAACTTTCGCACATATACGCCTAGCATTTCGCGAGCTCTGCGAAGTTCGCTCAGCTTTAAATCTGCAGCATACACGTTCGACACAGCGTCCATTATGTTGTGAGCTTCGTCAACAATGACAACATTGCCTTCAAGCCTGATGCCGAGCGCATCTCGCGCGCTTTTTTGTAATAGGAGAGGGTATGGTAATGTCACGATTTCTGCACCAGGCAGGGCTGTCCGCGATGCATAGTATGGGCATACTTGAAGCGACTTGCCAAGTTGGTGTAGGTCCTCGATATCGGGGATTGTGGCGAGTACCGTATCTCTGAATTCGTGTGTTTGCGCCAGCAATTCTTCTCTCGGAACAAAGTCACATTTGCCGCTTGATTTTGGCTGCTGTAGCTCAGCACATCGGTCATTGATGGCTTGCACGGATTTGAGACGCGCAACGCTGGGATTGATACAGAGCTTCTGCCTAGAGGAAAGCGGCAATAGCTTTACATGCTCTTGCTGAGGCTTCATACTGCTGGTATACAGAGCTCCAGGCAATGACGACGGGAACGTCGGCCGCCTGAGCTCGGTAATGAACTGTGAGAGCTGCGAATGGGTCCTCGAGGTGTAATAAATCTACGCATACAGTGTTACTTCGGTCGTCACGTTGTTTTTCATGGGTAAAATGGTCGCACCTTGATCTCCTCCTCTGGTGTATCTTCATCACCGTGTTGCTGCTTTGGTTTACCAAGACCAATTCGCTCGAGCACATCGCGTGACTCTTTACTGAGGCCAGAGAGCGCGTCTTTCGGCGCAGAAGCAGGGCCACTCTCACCGTCCCAATCATCAAGCATCCACTCTTCTTCGTCACCATCGTCGCCTGCTTCGCGGTTCGCGGCAGCGGTCTCGAGGCGGCGCTTTTTGCGCACGCGTTCTTCACGAGCCTTTTCTTTTAGCCTGACATTTTCAAGCCGCTTTTCTTGGTCTTCCCAGACGCGTACCAGCTCCTCTCGCTTTCGGCGTAAGAGCTGATCAACCATCCATTCCGGCTCATCCTTGAATGATGATCTAGCCTCGTCCAATGTAGTTTGGTAGGCGGATGACTTGTGATTTCGTAGCCACGTGAGAGAAGCACATATCAGAGAAAGAGATTTGCCCTAAAGAGAGTTAGCCGCGGTGACGGCTTCAGTCGGAGGAGAATGTAAGGTCTTCAACATTCATTCCCACCCTTGTTTGATGGCATTGTTGGAAGACGTCCTCGGTCCGGATTAGACGCTACTTACAGTACCTGTAGGGCTTTCCAGTATCCCGATTTGCCCTTGACCTGATTCGAGCACTTGGTAAACAGTTTTCATAAATTTCTCTTGAACATCATATGGAGTAAATGGATGATGAAAGTCGATATTTTCTATTCCATGCGAGATATTCTGCATCTTTGGATCTAATACCATCGTTACTCTCCGTATCCTCTCAATACCCCATCGAGTGACGCGCCAGGTAGTGAGTGAATGGCAATGGTTTTGAGAGATGGATGGTTAGCAACGCGCCTATTGGACGAATGGGATCTCAGACCCACTTGCATTGATTGCCCTTTGCGAAGGTTGAGCCACGTGATCTACGACACCAAAACCAGGCCCACTGCACAGGAACTCTCTGTGCCAATTGGTTTAGGGCTGTGCTGCCCTCTCGCTAACAATTTTTGGGTGGGCTTCCTAGTGTCCTAAGCAGCAAAAACATCACCACCCACTTCCAGTCCTCGACGCAACTCAACCCGGAAGCGACATCAGCAAATACCGTCGCCATGCCTACCCGTACTTCGAAGACCCGCAAGCTGTACGTTTAATCATATCTTACTCGAACACGCTGTATTCAGAATGGAGGAATTGTTGTGTTTAACGGCATTCTGCTGGATCGGCGCGGTGACGAAAAAAATATTTGTTCGACATCTCGACGAAAGCGACATGGTGGGCTAACATTTTCTCTCTTCGCAGTCGCGGCCACGTCTCTGCCGGACACGGTCGTGTAGGAAAGCACCGCAAGCATCCCGGTGGTCGTGGTATGGCCGGTGGTCAGCACCACCACCGCACCAACTTGGACAAGGTTCGACATACCCTCTGGAAACCCCCGACGATTACGACGACAACCCCCGAGCCTCGATACTAACAACTGTTTAAACAGTACCACCCCGGTTACTTCGGTAAGGTCGGTATGCGCTACTTCCACAAGCAGCAGGCGCATTTCTGGAAGCCCGTCATCAACCTGGACAAGGTATATATTTACATGCTTTCCCTCTTGCTTTCGAAACGACAGATCTCGCATGGTTGGACAGGCGTCTCGCAATGTCAACCACGATTCGATTTGGCGACAAAGAACGATTCGGCAGCCACGCGGATCTCGTTTTCGGAGAAACTTTTGGAAGCCTTCGAAGTGCTAACAATGTCTGCAGCTGTGGTCCCTCGTCCCCACTGAGACCCGCGATGCGTACGTCTCCGGCGCCAAGAAGGACACCGTCCCCGTCCTCGACCTTCTCCCCCTCGGTTACTCCAAGGTCCTCGGCAAGGGCCGCCTCCCTGAGATCCCCCTGGTCGTCCGCGCGAGATGGGTCAGCAAGCTGGCTGAGAAGAAGATCACTGAGGCCGGTGGAGTTGTCGAGCTTGTCGCGTAAGGGAGCTTTGCTTAGGAGTCTGGCATGTGGATTTTTTTGAACCGGTTTATTTGAAACGGCGGAAAAAAGAGAAGGGCCCTAAGTGACCCCGCTGTGTATTTATCTTGATGTTACACGGTGAAACGGGTATGTGAACAAAAAGGCCCGGGTTGGTCGGCTTCGAGCATTGCATACAGGGACTCTGGAAAGGAGTTTTAACGAATAAAAAACAAAATTTTCGCCAAAAAGTAACAACGGCTTGCCCACATCATTTAATGCTCACGCGCTACCGAACATGAGCCGATCGCAATATCTTGGGATGATTGAATTAAAAGCTTTTGAATTGCAACGCCTCTAACGCCAGTTCTCTATCGATATTGTGCTGTTCTATCCCCAGAACCTGCAATCCCCATATATAACCTCGTAGCTGGTATTTAACATGTTTAATTATTAGTGTTTCGTCATTTACGCTTCCAGCATGTCCATTTCGTCGTCGCCAGCCATATCATCCTCTGGCGGCTGGTCAATTCGCAGAAGTTCATGGTGAAGTGCTTCTTCGGCAGTCATGCGGCGATTGGGATCCAATTCCATGCACCTCTCCAAGAAGCGTACAGCTAACTTTTCCTCCTCGGTCAAGGGTTTCTCGTCTGTCCGGCAAGTGCTCCACAAAATGATCTTTTCCATCGTGAAACCTTGCTGTCCCACTGTAGGAATGCTGGTCTCGAACACACAGCCGTGCAACAGGCCGGCTGCCTTCATTCTCTTTGATCCGAAGATGGTCGCAATTTCGATCATTGCCTCAACGTCATCAGCCGAATTGAAGAATGGGAAGCGCTTCGATAAGATGGTGAGCAGAATGACACCAGCTGACCAAATATCAATTGCGGTAGTTTGTTCCGTGCATTTGAAAAGAACCTCTGGCGCACGAAAGCCTCTGGTACCGGCGCGGTTGGCACGCCGTGACGGGCGGGTGTCGGATTTCGGGTATCCAGGTTGGGAAGTTGTCGCAGTCTGTGCCCAAACTGAGCCGGCCTGGCGATGCTTACGAGCGTCACGAGCTTCGTGGCACAGGCAGGGCTTGCTGTCCGATCCTTCTCGCTCCGCCAAGCCGAAATCTACCAATACACCGTGCTGAGTAACGGGGTCATAGAGAAAGTTGGTAGGTTTGATATCTCGGTGGAGAATTTTGTGCTCGTGGACACTCTTCAGAGCAGTAAACAGCGACCGCAAGTAGATGGCAATGTCAGTAATGGTCATGTCTCTGAAGTAGGCACGGAAGTCTCCATGGCGGAAATATGGCAGAATGGCCACTACTTGGTCCGTTTGACGGAATGCTGTGATAAGAGGGCAGACTGATGGGCACTGTCGTAGATCATGCAGAAGCTCCAGCTCGTTCAAGATGCGCGCTGGGCTCGAGGTGACGTAAATCTTCTTAATAGCAACAAATCGCGACTTTTTCTTTGTTCGTTGAGAGTTTTGACTTGAGTTTCTTTTTAGAGGCGGCGGCGTCCATTTTGCGCTGTCATCTTCAAAGTCCCAATCGTTGTCGTAGTGGTCGTAACGAATATCCTCCGCTTTGAAGACGGTAGAGAAGGTACCTGTAGGTAGTTAGCCATGCTGCTCGCGGTCGGGTAACTCAAACGGGCTATATACCCTCTCCAATGCGCTTGATCAGTCTGTATTTGTCATGAAACCCTGGGAAATCTCTCTGCAGCTTGTCCATATCGGCTTGGACGCTATCTTCGATATTTTCATCTTCGGAGCTCTCGTCGTACTCCCCTTCCTCCTCCTCTTCCTCTTCCTCCCCATGATCATTTGGCTCTTCAAGCGCCACAGGATCCAAATTTTGTATTTGCTCGTCATCGAGCATCATTTCAGTTTCCTCGGTGGCGGCATCTTCGTGGATGTCGAAGACCTCTTGTCGTTGTTGCATAGCCATCGTCATTGTGGCGAGTTGGAACAAATCCTTGGCTGTCTCGACGCACAAATTGAGTGATTGGTAAAGTTTCAAGGCGCGCGATTGGACTAAATGAATAGCTTGTCTGCAATTGAAGCCTTGGTCTCTGCAGTGGTTTGCCAATTTGCGGTGCGACTGCCTCTTCAGTGGTCAGTGGTTGACGCGCGCGTTAGCCTGAATACCCCACCACCAAATGTTAGGTGGGTGGCGCGTCCAAACAAAACAAAAACATCGGTTGCCCAGGGACCTCCACACAATCATCAGCATTTCACAGTCTCCCGCAAAACAGCACGACATTAATTTACGCCAGAGTGGCCCTGACGATTTCCTAACGAAGCAGGCAATCTGTTCTTTTTTCTACATATTCCTGCCTGCTTGAATCCGACCGACGACATCGCACTCGCCCTGCGCGCGCAGTGATAAACATCAACATGGCGACAATCAACTTTGACATCAATGATGCGCTGAAGCATTATATGTCAGATCCTACGGCTATCCCCACGCCAGAAGCTGATGGATCTCTACTTGACTGCGAGAATGATCCCGAGGCGCTCACAGTCCAGGTGGTCAACCCGGTGTTGAACCCGATCGTGGACGCAATCGCCGATAACCCAGACGCGATTATGCGGGCAACTAACATGGATTCACTGCAGTTCCTGTTAAAGTATGTCGAGGTTTTGGTCTATCAGGCTGTCCTTCTTGTGTCTAACCGTGTTTTTGTTGCTAGATATGCCCAATACATCCCCCCGCACGTCCTCAGTAAGATATTCGATGTCGTTATGAGTGGCCTTAGCGCGGAAGCCGACGCTGTAAACAACGACATCGACTCGCCTGATGAGCAAGATGCCATCGCACACCACAAGCAGTTACTCGAAATATACGCTTTCTTATTGCAGTGGACAATTGCTGGTGTGGAGGCAAAGGCAGCAGAGAAATCCTCGACGGCTCCGCTTGCCCGCGGTCGCGGAAAGCCGAAGAAGGGCGTGTCTAAAGAGGAGGTTTGGGATTCTGCAACACAGCTGCAGGCAGCTCTGGATATTATGTGCAAGGTATTGAAGTTGAAGCTCTCCAAAATCTTCCTCACAACAAGCGAGCGAGACACCTTCATCAGCCTTCTCACCCGCCCCGTTTACATGGTCCTTGAGAGTGAACAAAGAGTCAAGACCACGTCTATTCGCATGCATAGTTTCAAAGTTCTTTGCATGGCTGTCAAGCACCATGGTCATGGCTATGGTAAGCGTCATAAGACCGCAGTTGGCCTAATACATACTAACTCATGCAGCCGCACAAATCAACGTTATCCAGAACCTCACTTATTTCGAGCATCTCTCTGAACCCATGGCTGAATTCCTTCACATTCTTGCCGATACATACGACTACCCACAGCTCGCCGATGAAGTTTTGCGAGAGCTGAGCAACAAAGAGTTCAATTCCAATGACACAAAAGGCCCCAAATCTGTGTCGACCTTTATTGCAAAGATTTCAGAGCTAGCCCCCAGAATTGTAATCAAGCAAATGACCATGCTTGCAAAGCAGCTGGATAGCGAGGTATGTGCCCGTCTACATAATATTGCTCCGATCGGATGCTGACTTGCCAAGTCGTACACGCTTCGTTGCGCGCTTATTGAAGTATGTGGCAACATGATCGCGCATTTGAGTATTCAAGACGAACGCAGCGAAAATCATAAAACTCAGCTTAATGCGTTCTTTGATGTGCTGGAGGAGCGCTTTCTCGACATCAACCCTTACTGCCGTTGCCGTGCTCTGCAAGTTTACATGAAACTCTGTGATCTGGAACAAAAGTTCCCGAAGCGAAGGCAGAAAGCCGCCGAACTCGCCTGCCGTAGTCTTGAAGACAAAAGCAGCAACGTGCGCAGGAATGCTATCAAACTTCTTGGTACTTTGATCAAGACTCATCCTTTCACCGTCATGCATGGTGCCCAGTTGTCGAGAAATGAATGGCAATCACGTCATGACAAGGTAGAAGAGGAACTAAATGCTCTGAAGCCACCGCCTGGTATGCCCGGATTTGGCGACGAGAATGCTGATGGAAATGTCGATAACGAACTTCTTGATGAGAAGACCCAAGTCGAGTCACCCAAGAAGCCGTCTGATATGACAGATGAGGAGAAACTTGCCGCTATCAAGAAGGCTCAAGAAGAGGCTGCCACTGGTGAGGCTATCGAGAAGCTCACTCTAACCAGGAGATACTATAACGAAGCCCTCAAGTTCATCGATGTTCTTCACGATGCCACAGGCATTATTTGCNAACTTCTTGGATCACGCAACAAGAGCGAAGTCATCGAAGCCATTGACTACTTTGAAGTCGGTGACGCCTACAACATTGAGCAGAATAAGGTGGGCATTCGACGCATGCTGAGACTCATCTGGACCAAAGGCAACAGCGATGAGGGCAAAGGTGTGCAGACTCATTTGATTGAATGCTACAGACGCCTTTTCTTTGAAGCACCTGATTCGTTCAGCCCCAATGATGCCGCCAACTATATTGCTCGCAACATGATCAGTCTTACTTTTGGCGCCACTTCCGCTGAGCTCACCTCACTCGAGCAGCTTCTTGCAACCATGATGAAGGGCAACGTTATTCCTGATGTTGTGGTTTCCAAGCTATGGCAGGTTTATGGTGTCCAGAAGCGTGAAATTTCCAAGACTCAGCGTCGCGGCGCCATCATCGTATTGGGCATGCTTGCTACTGCCAACCCTGAGATTGTTGTTGGCGAAATTGAGACTATGCTCAGAACTGGCCTTGGAGCATACGGCCGCAATGATCTTCAACTGGCCAAGTATACGTGTATCGCTCTGAGACGTATCAATCCTCTCGGCCGCAATGCCAAGGACTCGAACGTCAAGTTTGCGCGACTGCCGAACGACCATGCGGTCTGCATCCGCTTAGCCGCTATTACTGAAGTGCAGTCCGAAAGCAAGGAATGGTATGGTGTCGCAGAGCAAGCCATCAACGCGATCTATGCTGTTTCGAAGCACCCAGACACACTCTGTTCTGATATTCTCCGCCGCAAGACAAGATACGTCTTTAGCAACCCACAATCTCGTCCCGCCTCTCGCGATGAGACACAGGCTATCCCTGACATGACAACAGTCGAAAAGCCCCGCAAACGTGACAATGCTGTCGCCCTGTCACAGCTACTTTTTATTGTGGGACATGTGGCTATCAAGCAAATTGTACACTTGGAGCTCTGCGAGCTCGATTTCAAGCGTAGGAAGCAAGAGAAGGAGAAGCAGACGGCAGCCGAGAAAGAGAAGGAGAAGGAGGACGGCGACGAGCTTGATCTCATTGGTGGAACCACCGAGGATGATTTCACGGAAGCGATGACACACATCCGAGAGCGTGAGCTGCTGTATGGGCCAAGCTCGCTCTTGGCCACTTTTGGCCCGCTTGTGTCTGAGGTTTGCGCCAACAACACAACGTACGCCGACAAGGGACTGCAGGCCGCGGCGACACTATGCTTAGCCAAGCTCATGTGTGTCTCTTCGGAATATTGCGAGACCAACCTGCCGCTGCTGATTACCATCATGGAGCGCTCACCGGATGCTACTGTCCGTTCCAACGCTGTCATTGCTCTAGGTGATATGGCTGTCTGTTTCAACCACCTCATTGACGAGAATACCGATTTCCTCTACCGTCGACTTGCGGATGATGATGTGTCCGTTAAGCGAACCTGCCTCATGACGCTAACGTTCCTTATCTTGGCTGGACAAGTCAAGGTCAAGGGTCAACTCGGTGAAATGGCCAAGTGTATGGAGGATGACGACCGCAGAATCGCGGATCTTGCGCGGATGTTCTTCACCGAGCTCAGCACCAAGGACAACGCTGTCTACAACCACTTTGTTGACATGTTCAGTCTACTTAGCGCTGGCAACATGGATGAGGAGAGCTTCAAGAGAATTGTCAAGTTCCTTTTGGGCTTCGTCGAGAAGGTACGTTTTATACTAAACTATAAACCCAGCAAAATTCTAACAATATGTTTAGGACAAGCACGCTAAGCAACTGGCCGAGAAGCTGGCAGCTCGACTCGCGCGCTGTGATACCGAGCGCCAATGGAACGATGTTGCCTTTGCGTTGGGTTTGCTCCCGCACAAGAATGAGGAAATCACAAAGCAGGTTTCCGAAGGCTTTAAGCTGGTGCAGGCGGCGGCTTAAAGAACGGGTGGACATCTTGTACATAGATGCTTAATTGGGGTGGTCGGGGTTTATTATTTCTTTGACAGCTAATTTAGGTGGACGGATAGACGATTTAATGCCAGATGATGCCTTGATCTTGTACCCAGCGGCTCGTTGTTGGCGGTGTTGCTGCAACGGAAGTCAAGGACAGTAGATACCTGTCATGCACATCGTACACCGCCCGCCGCGTGGATCGTGGCGCATGGTGATAAAAGGCTCAATGAAATGAAGAGAATAAAGAGCTTGATGGCACAGTTCAAGTGATTATAGATGTTTTCTCTCATCCAGACTTGCTGGCAAAGTTGAGCCTCGCGGTGTAAGTGTGCAGGGTAGCCAAGCTAAGACATCGACCAAAGCTCCCTTCCCTTCCCTTCCAGTCAAAGACCTTGCATACCTATACCACACCGACGGGTCGACAAGCACTTACGAGGACAGTATTCCCGCCCTTTTGCTTCGCAAATGGTTGTAAGCTAAAGGGATGCAAGGGAGACTACCGACAGCACGTGGCATTTGATATGCGATTTCACCAGCAACCGCTGCAGTGGGAGTTTGTGACGAGTTATAACCGTCTAATGGCCACTTACAGTGTGGTTGCCTCCACCTTCTTTGTCCCTGCAAGACCAGCCGGCTCGAGAGCTTAACCTACTAGCTTGCTTTGCTAGGCCGGAACCTTGCGTCCGTTGCAACTCACTGTCTGCGGGCTCCATTTAGCTGCTGGGGGCACCTACCACCCAGCTTGCGGAAAGACTGGTAAGAACTCCCAAACCCCCTTCGTCGGCCTCACCTATTTGATACGAAAACGCAAATACAAAAAAATCGACACCCAGGCGGCACAGAATCGACCGGTCGAGTTCAAGCAACGAGTCGCGCTGTTCGCTGCATCCGGCGTCACGTGGCACAGCCACACGAGACAAGATAGGCAGCCACCAGCCCCAGCCCCCTCTCTTTAGGTACACGCAGTAGCGCCACAGGAGGGAGCGAGCTACCTTGCCCTACGTACAAGTACGCAGGGAATTGGTAGGCCTTGCGCAAGTCGATTAGCAAGGCTGCGACCCAAGTCTGGTAGGCCGCAGGGAACCATTCTTTTTTTTATTGCCATTGACTGGCTGACTAGCTCCGTCGCCCGCAGTCACAGCAGGCACCAGACAGAGGCAAAACCCACCGCGCAGCGACCTGCGACTACTAAAGTGGACGTTTGCCCGCCCACCTGGTGCCCGCCGCCCGACCCAGTTCAGCCGCTTCCGGGTAAGTCGCCTTGCCTTTAAAATAGCAGACAAGCTCTCCCGTTTGCTCATTACTCTCAGCCTGCCGCTTGCTTGCTTGCTCGGCACCAGCTCCAACAGCTCCACCAAATCTTTTGCAACTGCCCCCCGGCTCTAAATCACGACTATAAAACATCCTGGCATTGGCCCGCGACGCGTCGCATCAAAGAAAAGTCGCTGTGCCATCCGATTTACCACCATCTTCCAGCGCTGCAACGAATTGGTAGCTCCACGGCGCATCGTTCTGCTTCCTTGCACGTCGCCATCACTTGACGCCCGACAAGGGCCATGGGCAGCATCGGAAAGCTATCTTATCGCGCAAACGAAAGCTTAACAAGGAGACGGAAGTAAAACACTCGACCTGTACGTGTGCTTTGCGGTTCCATCCGTGATACATTATTGACTGTCGCGACGACAAGTCAACACAGCTGACGCGCAACTGCAGGATCCGGCTGGTCGTCACCATCACGCAATCGGGCGGCGCCTCCGGACAGCGTCCTCATCCAACACAATGTACGACAAAGTAGTGTCGCTAGGCTCGCGCCTGCACTACCCAATCACAATCACGAAACTGAACAAATCCCCTGGCGACACGATCAAGAAGCAAGAAAGCATCATCGAATACAAGTTTTCCTGGCGGCGCAAGGTCGGCGACGACACCTGGATCGACGAAACTACCTATACTGAATACGATAGCCCAGCTGAGGGCAAGCTTAAAGAATGGCGCATCAAAGAAGGCCAGGTTATTGCGGCCGACATGCCTTGCATGACGGTCGAGGAAGCCTGTGGCCACGAGGTGCAAATACAAGGCATGTGCAGTCTTTGTGGTGCTGACATGACCGAAACCAACTGGGCCTCTGAGCAGCGCGATTCCGAGCGAGCCATGATCAACATGACCCATGACCAGACAGGTCTCATGGTTAGCGAAAGTGTCGCCCAAAAGGCGGAACATGACACACAGAAACGCCTGCTTCGCCAGCGCAAGCTCAGTCTCGTTGTGGATTTGGATCAAACCATTATTCACGCCTGCATCGAACCCACGGTCGGTGAGTGGCAGCGAGACCCCTCCAATCCCAACCATAGCGCCGTAAAAGATGTCAAAAGCTTTCAGCTCAATGACGATGGCCCTCGGGGTCTCGCTTCAGGCTGCACCTATTATATTAAGCTGCGACCAGGCCTTGCAGAATTTCTCGAAGAAATCGCCAAGATGTACGAACTTCACGTCTATACAATGGGCACTCGCGCCTACGCTCTCAATATTGCGAAGATTGTGGATCCTGATAAAAAGTTATTCGGCAATCGTGTCATTAGTCGAGATGAAAACGGCAGCATCACATCCAAGAGCTTGGCACGTCTGTTCCCTGTCAGCACGGACATGGTTGTTATTATCGACGATCGATCCGATGTATGGCCTATGAACAGGGCAAACCTTATCAAGGTTGTACCGTATGATTTCTTCAAAGGCATTGGCGATATCAACGGCAGCTTTTTGCCCAAGCGCCAAGATATCTTGCCTGCGCCAGCGAAGTCCAATGGCGCCTCTGTGAAGGCAGCAACTGATAAAAAGTTGTCGGCAACGGACGAAAATTCTAGCCTCGAGGATCAGGCAGCCGAACAAGAAAAATCTCTGGAGAAGCAGCTGACAGATCGACCATTGCTCCATATGCAAGAGGAATTAGACAAGGAAGACGAGAAGACTGCACAGGACGCAGTGAGTGGAGACACTACCGCGCCACCACAGCGCCATAACGTCCTCAGTGATGACGACGAGGAGCTAGTCGCCCTCCAAGACCATCTGACAGACATCCACACGTCCTTTTATGATACATATGACCGCAGACGGGAAGACCGCCAGCAATCTCAGCCAACCCATCCCCCAAGTCACAGCACCGCGCATCGCAGACCTTCCGTGGATGATGGCGTCGATCTGTCCATGGTCCCCGATGTTGGTGACATCTTGGACGAGATCAAGTCCAATGTGCTGTCAGGCCTTGTTATTGTGCTGTCTGGGCTTGTGCCACTTGGTGTACCCGTTGAAGAGTCTGAAATCGGAATGCAGGCTCAAAGCTTTGGCGCCCAGGTTCTGAATGTGGTTTCGAAGCGCGTTACTCATCTTGTTGTGTCGACATCAACGCCTCGCACAAACAAGGTGCAGCAAGCTGCTAAAATCCCGAGTATTAAAATTGTCAATCAAAATTGGCTCACCGACTGCCTCAGCCAATGGAGACGGTTGGACGAAAGACCGTACTACCTTGCCATCCTGGACGCCGATCGCGAACAGTCGAATGATACAACAGAACCTGCTTCTGAGGCTGAAGATGCAGACACTGAAGCCAAAGACTTGAAAGATTTTGACTGGGACATGGCGGATAAGGATTTACAAGACTTTTTGGACGATGATGAGGAGGGAGACTCCGAGGCCGATGACGGGAATGATGGCGACGAGTCACAGAATGAGAGCGGATCTACAACAGGGAATGACAGCGATGCCTCTGATAGCCTTCAAAAGAAGGGCCTCAAGCGGAAGGCTGGTGAAGCAAAGGTTGATGAGGGTGACTCTGACACAGATGGCAGCGTCGCTGGCGAGAGCGTGCTGGCCAAGAAGCAGCGCCTGTCTCGCGGCCGTGGCACGTCAACCCTGCGATCCGTGCAGACCTCCAACGATAATTTGGACGAGGGCGCGAATGGAACGGCGACGCAGCACAACGGCCAAGAGGAGGAGGAGGCACATGCTGGCGAAGAGCTTGAATTTGATGAGGAAGATCTCGAAAGAGACTTATTGGCCGAATTGGAAGCGGCTGGAGATTGAAGAGGCGCCACAATCATCTTGTCAAGCGTGTTTTGCTCTTCCCTTTTTCTACCTGCTTTTCTTCGGCCACATTTCTTTCTGTATTCATTTCGCCTTTCCTGAATATATAGGCGAAACGGCATTATCCGGTGTTTGGGAGTGCGCTCAGCTGGAAGGGGTTGTATCATGGATACCTTTTATTTGTACCTATCAACGGATTACGGGCACGAGATGCACAAAAACATGTACTTTTCTGTCTTTTCATACAACGCTTTTACAAAATTGAATATTCCATGCTTGCGTGACATGACTGCTGCTGCTTTATGGTTCTGGTGGCAGTTTCTAAACAAGCACATCCGGGGTCGCTTCCTCATAAACCCTATCGAACCAGATAAGGCTCAGATTCTCATCCATTTGTATGCCGATCTTGGTGGCTCTATCGTTGTCAAACAGAAACTCAGCTGGCACAGGCTCGACGAGAACCATTCCACCCCATGCGTCGGAGCCTTGTATATGGGCTCGGTACTTGGTCTGTCCAGACACATGGTGCAACACCATCAGCGACTGGAACGACCGATCACTGGCATCAATGAACAGCTTCTCGTCCTTGATCTGAACCTGCAAGCCGCGATAGCCCGGGTTCCAGTAATGACCCGTATATGCTGTCAGTGGCATCTTTTGGGGCTCCGTATCCTCCGTTTTGCTTTCGGTCGGTGCTGTGCTGAGAGTATTTGGTTTGGGGAGGTTGGGCTCTCGAGTGTTTGGCGAGCCCATAGCGCTATTTACCAATTCCTTCTCGATGGCATTGGCCAGGTATGCGGCCTCGACTGCGTTGCCGAGCATTACGATGCCAAAATCGAGGCTCGGAACGAAGAAGAAGCGGCTGCCGAAGCCAGGCACCCCGCCATTGTGACCAATGATGGCGTGGCCACGGTAGTAGACAACACCCAAGCCGGCGCAGTAGAACTTTGGGGAGGACAGCGGATCGAGGTCCTTGGAGCTGGGGTTGGGCAGAGATCGGATCTTGGTCAGGCTCTCATACACCTGCTTCGTGATGGGTCCCTCTTGATGCAAGAAGGCCTTGACGAGCTTGAGGTAGTCGACAGCGCTGGTGACGATGGAGCCGGCGCCTTGGGCTTCGGGCGAATCAACGGGAGGGAACTCACGGTATCGGCTCTCGGCCTCGCTCCATGCGTGGCCCGAGGAGATGCGTTTGCCAAAGCCGCGCTGGCGACTGCGCGAAGGCTGCACACTGGAAGAAGACATCTCGAGTGGCTTGAAAATGCGCTCGTCGACGAAGTCGGAAAAGGATTTCTTGGTCTCAGTCTCAACGAGGTGCGTGGCAACCGTGTACATAATGTTATTGTACACGTACTTGCTGCGGATGGGCGCGCAAACTTGCAAATTGCGGAGGTTGCGAGTGACGGAGCGAGCATCATCTGTCTGTTTTGAGTTGGTGCCAAAGTATGAAAGATCATGACTGCGGCGAGGGAGGGCTGGTTAGTCTTTCAAAGCAGCAAGACACAAGTAGTTCTTTGTCCGGGACAGAGCGACGACTTACCCAGCTAGACCAGATCGGTGGCCGAGCATGTCGTCAACAGTGACATTTTTTGTATACTCTGGATCGGACATGACAAAGTCCTCGGGGAGAACCTTGGAGACGGGAGTGTCAAATGTGACATTGGGGTGCCTCACATCATCCTCGACGAGCAAACCGACGGCAATTGCGGTGCAGACCTTGGAGGAAGATGCAATGTCAAAGAGCGAGTCAACGGTGCATGGCGTGCCTGACCCAATTGAAGTGACACCAAATTGTTTGGACGCAGTCTTTTCACCGTGGATGGCAGCCATGGACAGCCCCGGCACCCGGAACTTCTCCATGAGCTCCTTCACCCGGGTGTCAAACTCTTCCGATTGAAAGTAGTCCATATTGAATCAATACTTGGTGTTATTGTATGAATTCTTTAAATCCTGACTTAATTCCACGATCACTCTTCAAAGTCATTGACCTGAGGATAGGAAGAGCCGCTGAATATAAGACGAGGCAGGTTGTGGGACGCGTACGTCTAGACCTCGTAGGTCCCCGCTTGGCTCTATCTGGAGGACCAGTCCCAACTAACGGGCTGACTCACAGCTAAAAAAAAACACTAAGGCTGTCACCACATCTGAGGCTCATTACCAAACCTCGCGGTTAGCGGGCTGGGTACGGATTCCACGGATGCCGCCATCGCCCAGCAAGTCAAAGTCGCCGTCTGACGAGGACTGGAGTCACACTTTCTGGGAGATGCTACCTGACACGGTCTGAAAGAAAACCTAGTGACTCGCGNTCCAATAATATCGCGGTTTTCTTCATGACCCCGATTATGCGAATTGAGGACATATCGTAGGGCTAGAAATTTGGCCGATATGGTTGCATCCCGCCATGGTGGCCCGGGAGCCGGAGACAGGACGCGGGCCCGGCGACGTCAGCAGCACGAAAGCTAGACTGTGAATTCCCCCATGCGCCGACTCGCCGTGCGCACAGCGCGGGTTTTTTTTCTGTCGCAAATTTGGTTCGAACGACTGTATGAGATTCAACCAGAGGGAAAAGAAATAAGGGCTCGACTTGGCAAATTACGCTAAGGTAAATAAAGTAAACGACCTTATTGTGCTTTGCTAAGCCCATCTTACTGCAAAATAACCAAGTGATCAAAGCCCTGTGGGTTGTCCCCAGGATGATCATCCGGGATACAAATGTATCGCGCCCTAACATTTTAACTGTTAAATGGTGAGTATGTCTGCTAGGGCCTATTAGTGTGGTATTATTAAAGTGGTGCTTAACCCGTCCCGCGAGACCCAGATTCGGAAGTCCTGCTCACTTACACCGGGGCTGTCGCCATGCCCAACGGCCAGAAACGCGCAGCAAGACGTGGGAGACGGCTGAAATGGCATGTCAAGCTCTGGACTGCAATTTTCCGCATGTTATTCCCCCTACCAGCGTCGAGCTGGCGGCTCCTCAACCCCGACAGTCCAAGAGAACTCGGTGCAGGCGAATGAAGCGGAAAGTCTAATCCGGCGCGGCTTGTGCCCTTCAGTTATTCCTTTATAAAGACGGCTGTCGGCCACACGTTGCTTTATATGACAAGGATAAGAAGCGCTATTTCGAATTATTCTCTCTAAAGTATATAATATCGACAGTCAGAAGCACCCGGACCGCCGCAACCACCGCTTCTTCGACTCCAAGGCCGTCGGCGGCGGTAGCACGCCGCGCCGCAACGAGGACCGCTGGGCGCTGATCCCCCGCGCGAGCACCGTGCTCGAGATTGACAGCGGCTCTATCCGCAACTTTGCGCACTATGGTTATGTGTACTGCATGCTCGTGGCCAAGGGCCCCACGGTGCTCGTGGACGAGGACGACGACGTGCTGATCTCCGGCGCCGGCGACGGCACGATCAAACTCTGGGCACTAGGTCGCGGGACGAGAGAAGGCTTGGACGAGGACGAGCCTGACCGTGGCACCATTGAAGAAATCATGACTCTGGGAACGGACGATGCAGATTCTGTGCTGTCGCTAGCCATTGACGGATCGTTCTTGTACTCAGGCAAGCTGGATGGTGTCGTTGAGCTTTGGGATCTCGACACGGCGCAGAAGCTTCGAGTAATCAAGGCAGGCGAGTCGGACATCATGTCTCTGCAAATGGCTTGCGGCTTCCTTTGGACGGGATCTAACGATGGTCACGCCAGTGTAAGCAAAGCGCGTAATATTGTGTCAGCGAGTGCAGAGCTAATCAAGTTTTATAGAAATTCAGCACAGTGCACTACGGCAAATACCAAAATTCGACGGACAAGATTGCCCAAAAATACCGGTGCCTCGGCCGCTGGAAGGCCCACCAAGGCAAGATTCTGGCTTCCGCCGTAGTAAACTACCATAACGAGCAGTTCTACATTACCGGAGCCAACGATGACGATATCAGCATCTGGTCGGTTACCGACTCAGACACCACTGCTACGGAGACCGCAGAAGGCGGGGACGACCCTTTGCTCTCCACACTGGTAGATTTTGTCTCCTACAAGACGGTGTCTTCGAAGCCGGAATTCGCAGAGGACTGCCGCAGGGGCGCGACATTCCTCGGCGCCCTGTTTAAGCGCCTAGGCGGCGACGTCGAGATGCTCAGCACGAAAAAGGGCCATAACCCTGTCGTGTACGCCAAGTTCTCCGCGAAACAGGAGTCGGCCAAAACACGCAAGCGCATCCTATTTTACGGCCACTATGATGTCGTCGCGGCTGACAACGAGACGGGCAAGTGGGCGACCGACCCATTTGCCGTCACTGGCATCAACGGATACATTTACGGCCGTGGTGTCAGTGATAACAAAGGTCCTGTTGTGGCGGCTCTATACGCTGTGACGGACTTGATGCAGGCCAAGCAGCTGGAGAATGACATCATATTCCTCATCGAAGGCGAGGAAGAGTATGGATCGAGAGGTTTCAAGGAGGCAGTGCGTCAAAACAAGGATCGCATCGGCCATATTGACTATATTCTGCTGGCCAACAGTTACTGGTTAGATGATGAGGTCCCTTGCCTCACCTACGGTCTTCGTGGTGTCTTGCACGCGACTGTGTGCGTCGATTCACCGCGACCCGATACACATTCTGGAGTGGATGGATCCTTCATGATGAACGAGCCGCTCTCGGACCTGACATATATTATTTCCAAGCTCAAGGGCCCCGGCAACAGGGTCCAGATGCGCGGGTTCTACAGTGGAATTCCAGCGCTGACGCCCGCCGAAGAAGCGCGCTACGACGACATCGTGTCCATCCTGAAGCGTGGCCGCTCTGACAACATCTCCGAGGAGACTCTGAAACGGTCGCTTATGGCGCGATGGCGCGAACCCAACCTGACTGTTCACAGCTACAAGGTTTCTGGTCCGGATGGCAGTCTCGTCAGCAGCCACGCCAACTCGCACATCAGTCTACGTCTCGTGCCCGGCCAGGAGGTCAACGACGTCGCAGACGAGCTTACTCAGTTCCTCACTCAGCAGTTTGGCACTCTCGACTCGCAGAACCAGCTGAGCATCAGCATCGACAACAAGGCGGAGCCGTGGCTCGGCGACACGACCAACAGCATCTTCCGCACCCTGGAGCAGGCCATCATCGAGGCCTGGCCGGACTCGTTTGAGAGCGACGGCGCAGAAAAGAGCCAGCAGCAATCCACCGGGTCCAGGAACAAGGCTTCTTCGAAGCCCCGCGGGCCCCTCTATATCAGAGAAGGCGGCTCCATCCCCGCGATTCGATTCCTGGAGAAGGAGTTTAAGGCACCGGCCGCGCATCTGCCATGCGGCCGCGCGAGCGACTCGGCGCACTTGAGCAACGAGCGCATGAGCGTGGTCAACCTGCTCAAGGCGCGCGAGATTATGGGCAAAGTCTTCCGCCGTCTGTAAAACTAAGAGTTAAAGCATAAAGCATAAGAGCGCATGATACCCTGTTTGGTGGTAATTACTTTTGTAATATGAGAAATAGAAATACACAGTTGTATTAATAGATGAAAAAAAAATTGCACATTCAACTGAATTAGGTGCCTTTCCGCGGCCAGTGACCCTTCGTCTTGGGTGGTGTCATTGCTCGGGTGGGGTTTAACTAACACTCTACGCGCTTGAACCCCGCGACGCGTCTCCCAAAATCGCAACCACACCCATCACTCTCTCACTCGACAGCAACACATCATAGAAAAGTATACCCGCCAAAATGACACAGATAAAGGCTCACGAAGAACACCAATACCTCGATCTCGTGCGCGAGATTCTGGAAAACGGAGAGCACAGACCAGACCGGTACGGCGCGCCAGACCGCCCTCCCATCCTGACCACCCCTCCCCAGCCAGCACCGCTAACATTGATTTTTTTTTTTGTCCTTGTCCAGCACCGGCACCGGCACCGTCTCGATATTCGCCCCGCGGCCGCTSAWGAGGCATCGCCTGCACACGGGCTGCTTCTCGTCGCACCTGATGCGGCGAGCCCGGCAGATGTGGCAGCCCGTGCGAGCTCTCGTCGCCCAAGCCTTCTTGCGCCTTGGTCCTGGAGGTACTGCCATAGCTTGAAGGATGCTTGGTAGAGCAAAGAAAAGCATGCAGTAATATCAATACAACGACTTAGTAAATCAGGATACTGTTATCGCTGACAGGAAGATGACGGACAAGACACCCAGACGTCAGATACTTTGAGCCAAGACACGAGGCTGTGAACCCCGTCTAAACGAGGACTGCATAGTGTGTAATGGGCACTGCACAGTCAGCTTGGCTTGAAAATGGCGACTAAGCTCGTAAGTGATGCGAGGAGGGAGACGGACGTAATGTCATACTGCCACGCGGAGCAATTAGTTACTTGCCATAATAACAGAGGCTGGTTGACGTTCAAGATGAGTGTAACTGCTACGGCGCGTAGAATCGCCTTGGCTGTGGTCTGCAGCTCCTTTTCCAGGATTCAAATTACCACATTAAAAAAAAATCCCAAGAATTCTTCACCGAGTGCTGGCCTGCGCTGTTCTTGTTTTTGATTTCTCATATTAACATCATTTAGATAGTATGCGTCCTTGTTCTCAAATATATCAAAGTATCATTTCAAGGCCTTGATGCCCCGGAGTTTTCTCTTTTTGCTAGTGTAATGATTGATTTCATTGCGCCGTGATACGCCAGACTTTATTAACAGAAACAAATACATGACTCCTATACAATGACAACCCTCATCTTGCCTACTCATATCTGAAAAATCAGTGCACCCAGGCGCTGCCGGATGATCGTCGTCCCTTTTCGTACAGCCACTTGCTGTTGAGTCCCACGCTCGTCCGCTTGCCGCCCGCGGGACTCGGCGACGTAGGGTCGCCCAGCACGTTGACCGACGTGCTCGCTGAGAACGGGCTTCCCGAGTTGGAAGACCGTCTGTTGCCGCCAAACAGGCTGTTGCTACCCTTCTGTAGCAGCGGGCTGTCGATGGGCGAGAACGGCGATCCCGTCGAGTTTTGAAACGGGCTGCCGCGACCGGAGAGGGGCGAGTTGTTGTAGCTGCCGCGGCTGCCGACCGAGCCGGCAATCGACGGGGTGCGCGAGTACCGCGGGGGCGGTGGAAAAGGTGAGGTCCGGGTTTGCGGGGGACGCTGGCGGCGCCGGCGCAAGGCCGAGCAGCTTGCGCTGGGCNGGCCGTCAGCGGGATGTCGGTCATCTCGTCGCGGGCGCGGAACAGGGGCACGCATGCGAGGCGCAATCTGGGCGACGGGGATCAGCTGGACGAGCGTCCAGGCCCAGCTGATGTAGAGTCGGGCCGCGGGCGAGGCGCTGTGTTATTCCCTTCATTAGCATTCCGTATTTTGTGGCTTGAGGGACAATGGCTGCATACATTTGTGGACTGGTGTACATTTTGACGAGGACCAGCACCGTCCAAAAGGAGAGCAGGGCGACTATGTTGTAGGCTATGCGGCGGACGTTCTTCTCGGAGAAGGTGGTGGCCTCCCGCCGGCGGGTGATTTCGTTGAGGCGAGGATGGCGCCACGTTCCCGGGCTGTCCGTCGCCGAGGCGGGTGCGCCCTTGATTGGCGTACCCTTTGTCGGTGTCGACATGTTTATAAATATGTATGAAGTTGTCGGGTTTGTAATGGCGGTCGGCTGGGCTGTATGGGAAAGGTGCCCAAGCTCGTCTGCTCAGCGGTCAAAATGAGCAGGTTGCTGTTGTGAGATGTCGTCACAGGGAAATGAATTGATGAAACTGGGGTAGCTGTTGGTTAGTATCGTCGTCGTCGAGGCCGGAGCCTGCGTGGTTGAATGGTTGCCCCCCGAGAGTTGTTGTCGATGTTGTTGATGGTCAAGTTTCTTGAGCTGCGAGCGGCTGCTGGGCCAGCAAAACACGACACTGCATTAGCTTGGGGAGTGGAGCGCACTGGCCAGCCATGCTGCGACCTGGGCTGGTGGCATTTTCGAATAAAAAGGCTGAAAAAAGAAGGAAAACATAAGAATAAATACTTTTATACATTATTCCAAATCCATTTAATTAAAGATTCTTAATATGTCTTCAACATATACCCTCACTTAATTCCGTGCTTCAAAGTTCAACGCTCAGCCACGATAGCTCCGCGCCACACACTAGCCACATCCCTTGATCGCCGCGCCCGCTGCGCAACATCAATCAGGCCAGAGCATTTTCCCATGAGCTTCTTTCCATCACACTCTCCTGTCGCTTCCACCATCGATTGAGCGCTGCCGCATCACGGCCTCCCTGGCATCGACTTTGCCATCCCCGCTGAATACATTTTTACTTGTTTATCCACGCTCCGACATGCGCACTTGATTCCGGCATCACTGCACGCTTCTAATTAAACCTCGATCCGCGAACCCGCGAGAGAATCGCGCGCCATGGCTGCTTCGCCCACATCGGTCGCCGCAACGTCGGAAATCGACCACCCCAGCTCCCCCGCCGCACCCGAGGGCAAATCCTTCATCTCGCGCGCCGGCAGCGACGATGAGGGCGTCGGCAACGACACGCAGGTCGACGGACAAGCCCAGCCGCAAGGGCGGCCGCGGCTCGCAMCCGNAGATCCCGCCGTGCAGCAGATTGGTAAGATTCGCCATCTGAAGAAGGAAGACGGTGAGCCCCTGTGGCGCGCCGACATCCAGTACGACTTCCTCAAGGCCGTGTTCGACGACGAGCGCAAGGTCTTTACCAACTCCTACGACCCCCAGGCTATTGGCAAGCAGAACTTTGCCGACCTCTACATCGACACCATGGCCCGAAGCAGCAAGACCAGCAAGGTCCTGCGCGACAAGCTGCTAAACGACAGAGACGCGGCAAAGGGCATGGCGATGGTTTGTCTGCTGGTCAACCTGGGCAGAATGAACACCACCCTCAACTGTAAGCTACTATGACGCGAGCGTAACTGACCCCCCGGCTAACTGTCATAGTCTTTCCCGAGATGAGAGCGCAGCTGCGAACCTATCACGCCATTCCCTCCCTCCAAGCGAACCAAGATGCCCATGCATACAAGCAGTTGCAGGATGCACCTCGTCTCAAGTCCATCCTCAAGGGTGGTTCAGAGGATAGAGAGGAGCCTGGCACGCTACCGAAGATCAAAGAGATACACTCGGCCCCACGAACGAATCCCGTCAACCTCATCTTCATCATGTGCTCTGCCGCCAAGACGATCGCGGATCTACACTTTCCTAACGGCAATGAATTCCACGACGTCATTATGAAGACCCAATACAGCAGCAAGTCGCGAGCCATCGCCTTTTTGTGGCTAATGTGGTTCCATTTGGAATCTGACTTCACAGAAGAGGGCTGCGAAGAGAATCCTTTCGGTAGCGGTGTTGACTACGGTCTCGGTGTCGCCAACCAAGGTATTCCTCGTCTGCAACTCTTGACGGAAGAGGAAAAGGCTCTGGAAAACGTCGACACGGAAGCTGAAAAGGAGTTTGGTGCAGAGAAGCAACGTACCAGAGCCAAGATTCTGGAGATGGATCAGGCATTTATCAATGACAGAGACACTAAGCGTGGAAAGGCCCGTGTATCGATTAACGACGAGGGTCCTGCCATCCTGCCACGCATACGCCCGTCCAAGCATGAATCAGATATGGACAGCACACGATCCACTCCACCTCCACGGGGCGGCAGGGGCGGCGGTGGTAGAAGAAGCGCCGCTCTCAAGTACCAGATTTTCGAGGGATCATCGCCAGCACGCCAGGGCTCTGAGGGAGTCATCTCACGAAAGCCACGCCCGCCTACGGCGCACCAGCTCGCTGTTGAGCGCAACCGAAGCCAGCGTGTCGAGTACATTCTGGACAAGGGCCTCCGCAAAGAGCATCATAAGAGCCGCAAGGTTCGTCGTCGCGAAGGCGCCATCTTCAGGGCATACAAACGAATCAAGATTGGCCAAACTCCCGGCGACGAGAGCGACAGCGACACTGAGCTCCCTCATAATCTGGGCCCTAACCCCAAGGTTTTCCGAGAGCTCGGCATTGGCGGCCTCTCTCTTCTCGCTGATGAGCCGGACGACTTTGGCGAAGAGGTCAACTCATATGCAGCTGCCCTACGACGCTCCAACCGACGACTCGAACGCTGGTTCGAGGGTCACGTTACAGGCATCATTGCACCCACCAAAAAGCCAAAGGCGAATGGTGTCGACAAGGATGGCGACGGAGAAGATGCCAATGGCGATGCCAACGGTGACATTGGCATGGACGATGTGGACATGGACGACGGCGAGGGCGAGGGCGACGAGACGGTTATGGGCGAGCAGACGATCCTGGCCGACGACGAGGCGGACCGCACTGAGATGATGGCCGATTCGGACATGGAGTAAAAGCATTGGCATTTGCCGGGCGTGGTTGATGTTCACGTGTAAATTGTAACGATAGGCTGCAGACAGTGAGAGTTGGGTCTTTTTTTCTTTCTAGGGCAGGAGTTGGAATATGGGAAATGGAATTGCGCTGGCTCATATTTGGCTTTTGAATTAGATGAGCACGGCTACAGTATTGCGCATCATTGATAGCATGTAAAAGATAATACATTGATGTTTGTTAATCTGAAGCTGTACCGTGCTTGGCGATAACTGAAATCTTTACTCGCCACAATTTGATTTAAGTCCAGCCTTCTTCTACGTGAAACCACTTGCGCAATTTATTTTACTTTTCTGCTTTTTTTTTCCTTTTTTTTCGGTTCCGATCTTTCGTGATGTCGATGATAGCATTCTTTCATCCGTCTCCGTACACGAACACGAATAAGGGACCGACCGAAAATCGCCTATTTCCTAGTGCCGTTTCGGGGTCCTTGGGCCCGATGGGCTCACCCGGGTTCCGCGACACCGGCCGGGGCGGTCACCTCTGGCAGAATCTTTCAGGAGAGCTCAATCACAGCAACTAATAAGCTAGGGTCCCGCGGTCGCAATTAAAAGGTTTCTACCCAATTCATTTTCAATTCATTCTTGTATTACCCCTGGGTANTTTTTTTTCTTCTTCTTTACTCGTTGTAATTGGGACACAAAGCATCCGCAATAATGCCTTCGAAATCGCAAAAGAAGAACAACGGCGGCGGCGCTGCCGCTGCCAATGGCGGCATCAACCGCCTCCTCGCCATCCTCGGCATGCTCACGGCGCTGCTCTTCTCCGTCGTCTGGGTCGCCGAGAAGAACCTCGACAAGTTTTACGTCTTTGAGCTGGACCACCTGCAGGACCTGGCCAAGCGCTCCGTCGAGCACCACGGCAACAACACGCGCGGCGCCGTCAAGTACATTGTCGACGAGCTGAGCGAGAAGCTGCCCGCCCACGTCAACGTCGAGGAGGAGTGGATGTTCAACAATGCCGGCGGCGCCATGGGCGCCATGTACATTATCCACGCCAGCATCACTGAGTACCTGATCATCTTTGGTAAGTTTGCGCTGTTCCGCTTTCCTCGGCGAACCTGCTGTCGCAAAAAGCCACGCACGGGGGATTTCAAGCTAACGGAGACTACTCAGGCACCGCCGTTGGCACCGAGGGCCACACTGGCCGCCACACCGCCGACGACTACTTCCACATCCTCACCGGCACCCAGATGGCCTACGTCCCCGGCGAGT
>JANAKD010000809.1:0-12732 GCA_027627215.1 Lecanicillium saksenae | reverse complement strand
CGTAGTCCCACTCCTGGATGTCGTCGGCGACCTGCACCCCGGCGGCGCACCGGATGCCCTCGCACGAGTTGTCGCCGTGGGGCTTCCAGGGCAGCGCGCCGTCCGGCAGGCCGAGGTTGAGCAGCTCAAACGTGCGCTGGGCGCGTTTGCGGGGTGATACGTAACTAAAAAAAAAAAGATCAAGGTTAACCTTTACGCCCCGTTGCCATCTCGCATGTTTCGTATAGACGGGACGAAAAGGATGAGAGCTAGAGATTTTCGCTTAACCAGAAAAGAAAGGGAAGAGTGAGATACGCCGTGCACTCGCATGGGGGGGGGGGAGAGGTGGTGGCGTCGCATCCTACCCGACCACACGGTAACTCGAACCCGCCCGAGCCTCATGCGAGACGGGAGAGGAAAGAGAAGAGACAAACTCTTTTTGTGTGTGCGTGTGTCTTTACCGCTTTGCCAGCGAAGCAACCAAGTCTCAACGTGGCCATCTTTTCCAATTCCCACGTCGCAAGGTGTCGGGCCGTGTCTCGGGTGCGGGAAAGTAAAAGCAGGGCCAGGGAATCACAACAAGAAGCCGGCAAGCAACAGCCCATCCGCTTCGCAAACAAGGGTGCTATGCAAAAGAGGCAGGATGTGCCGCTACTTGCGGTATCTCTGCATAGCAAACAAAAAAAAGGGAACGCTCTCCTATGGGCTCTTGATGCTTGTCTATCCCATGTGGCGCCTGCATGTCTCACACACGCTCTCTTCTGGCCCCCGTTTTATGCGTTGGGGCGCTGATTACACAAGAAAGGGACGGTCCATGCCGTGTCTCTGATGCCCCAGCCGGGGGGGATGAAGGAAGAAGGGGGGCCGCACAAGCGGCAGATTCGTGAATTGTTTGGGAAAAGCAGTGTCACCGCACGGGCGGGACAAAAGCAGGGTGACACCAGACACAGACACAAACCGCACCACACACCCCAAAGTCGCACAGCAGGATAGGATCATAGAAAAGACGGGACATGGGTTCGGAAGAGGGGAACGGAAGTCAAGGATCAGGGAGAAGGGGGGGGGGCGTGTGCAGATTGCAAGATTTCTGTGCGTAACAGAAAGAGGGAGACTTGCCAACCTTTCTGCCGCTGTTTCTGTCGTGAGAGAGAGCGAGACAGGGAGATCGTTCGAGACGAGGGTTGGTGTGCTGGCAGAATTGGAAACAGAAAGAAAATAGACGGCAAGGGAAGAGAGACAGAAAGACTCACATGTGAGCAAGCTTGCTGGGCACAATCAGCCGATCCTCCCCAACCATGGCCTTTCCCGTGGCGATGACTCGCTTCTCGCCGTTGGCCGTCAGAGGAATGTCGGTGCGGCCCGTGTGCTTTCCGCTCAGCGACCATTCCGTCTCGCCGTGGCGGACGATGAAGACTTTGGGCGTGGGCATGGTCTTTGCCGTTTCGTTCCCCTTGGCGGAGGCGCAAGACTGAGAGTGAGTGCGGGGTGGGGGATGTGATTGTCTGGCCGGCGGATGAAACAGGGCGGCTGAGCGGCAAGGAAAAATGGCTGCAGATATTATTAGCAATGGCTATCAAAAATGTATAAAAAAAAANGGTGGGAGAATTAACCGTACCAGAGTAGACTTGTGGAAGGCAGATGGGAGAGATTTGAGCGAAATTTCCACTGAGCGGGATGACATCAGGTTTGCGATCGGGGTTTTATGGCGGGGAGAGGAATCCACACACGGAGACTATCCCGGTGCTAGAAGCCCGGAGCGTCCGGCGGGAGGCGCTGGCATCGTCCGGATGAGAGGAGCTGGCTAATATTATGCTAGCAGTAATTTTGCAAAGCGGCCGTTTCAGTAATGAAAAGAATAGATTGAGATCCAAAATGCCGAAGATGTTAGCCTCTCGATCTGGTAACGAAGCCTTGATCCGCTAATGCAGTACCATTACTCATGGACCAGCTCGTATTGACCATGAGGCATGCTCATGAAACAGAATGGTTAGATTGAATTAGAATGGTTAGATGTGTATGAAACAGAAGAATAGTTGACGAATTCGAATGCCACGATGAGTACGCAATAATGGGATGGCATACGGGGGACACAGAGGAGTAGTCTAGGGTAAGTCGATATTGGGAAAGCAGCCGCGGCCGCACACGAGCACAAATATGCGTCTGTTGCATCTGGAAGGAGGTGATCATCCATACTTGGTAGTAGCGAGCGGTGATTTCTCATATGCACTACCATTCACCAACCACCCAGATGGGTGGCATTGACTGTTTTTGCCGAATCGCTCACAGAGCATCCACGGCGTCGGGGTGGGCAGGCTATGGGTCTGGGTAGGCTGTACGCGCATCGACGGCGAATAGTCTTATTTAAATTAAATTGTTTCGACAATGCTTGACGAGTTTGAATAATCTCCGATCCACGCAGCTCGACTCGTCTGTTGACGAGCGCGAACGTCCTCATCGCAGCGCTCGTCCGAAAAGTGTGTCCTCTCGCGACGCCGCGACGAGTCAAACTTGTAAAAAGAAACTCATACTAGAGTTGTAATGCTGTTAATGACGAAAAGTTACTTTTTGATTATACTCCATCTTGAAAGACTCATCCGGCATGTGCGAATGTCGTAACGACTGGTACGGTATACACCCGTGCTGGTTCTCTTCATAGACTGTCGAGAAGCACCGCCACTGCGAATTTTCTTGTTGTCTTCACAGTTTATACAAATGAGCTCCAATTCTTCAGAGATTGCTCAAACTTGTCTATGACGAGCTGTTACGTATGCCGCCCCCCTCGTTCGTCGATGAGACCCGTGGGCTGTGCCTTGTTACAAAACGCCGAGGCCTGCCAATATTCTTTTGTCTCATTTTTGCTCCAGCTGCATCTAATCATGAGTTGGATGGTACGGAAATCAGAAAATATGACACATCGTATTCTGGTTGGCCCGCGTCCAGCATGGACAGTTGGATGCGGACAGAACGTGCAGCCTTCAAAGGCATGAATCATTCCCAGAGTGCCATCATTCACTTGTTTTCCTGAATTAAAACACAAATCGCATGAAAACTTCCCTTGTTTCATAAGCCCACCTGCATATCATTGCATTACACCGACCTGGGCTGGGCGCCACGATTGGCATGTGGAACCGGGAGGTTCCGTAGGGCCATCGCGGAAAACGTCTTTTTGGCAGATTCTTCCCCGCACTCATACCCAACCCATACACCTGAAGACGCCGTTCAAAACCAAGTCAGCAAAAGTGCTTTTATCGACTTATTTCCATTTAATCAATCCAAAGCTCACAAACTGACAACAAGAAATGTCGGCGCCCACGTTTCTAAAGCTGCAGCGCGGCGAGACCCTGGAGGGCAAGCAGAATGCCGCCAGAGAGGTCCTCGCCGACGGCGTCGCCATGGGCCCGTCGCAGCAGGACGATGAACTGGACCAGGTCGTCGGGCAAGAGTTGGCTGCGGGCTNGGGGGGGATTGGGAGGTGTGACGGCAGCCTGGATGATGATGGACGGTTGGATGCCGAGGTGCAGGGCAAGATGAGCCTATGCAAGACGTCACACATGAAAAAAAGATGGTCTCTGTAGAATAGAGGCGATCCTATGTTGAAGATTACATTTCGGGAAGATGAGAAGGTTGGTCGGCAGGCAAGTGTGGCGAGAGTATGGAGTAGTGTGTAAGTGACGTCGCTGGTGAATCGGACGGAGGGTTTAATTTAGCCCGGTATACAAAATTAGAAAGCAGGGTTGAAAAAAGCTGTTAATTACTCGTAAACGAGAAAATAAAGCCACCAATGATGCGAGAGAGTCGGGTTATGGAGTTGCAACCTGACTCTTGGAATTGCAAATAGCTGATGGGATGGGGANGGGGGGCGTTGAGTCTCGATTGCAATCTCGTCTAATTAAGAGACAAAACTTTTTTTCCAACGAGATGAACGAACAAGGAGAAAGAGGAGAGCTTTTCGGGCTCCACTAATTGGCTTGGGGAAGAAAAAAAAAAAAGCTGAAGGTATAGGATTTGTTTTTTCTTGTTTCCCGTTGAAGTGATTATTTTGGAAAGCCCAGAACAGCACCGACAATCAGGTTTTTCTGCTGGTGCAGGGCCCTTTTTTAGTGGAGTCCAAGGAAACGCACCCCCCTTGGCCCTGTATTTTCGGGCTCGTATAACGCTGCGAGCAAAAAGCAGAAGCAGAAAAGAGTAGGAAAAAAAAAGGCATTCATTACATTTTTGTCTTCATATTCCCGTTCCGGAGACACGCCCCCCTCTATTCATCCTTTTTGTTGCTGTTCCTCGGGTCATGTTGCTCCCGTCTCTCTTGCTCTCTCTCATCAGGCGCGCAGTCTTTTGCTGTGTCTGGTTAAAAGCAAAAAAAAAAAAAAAGAAAAATTGTGACCAAATAATTTTGTCATCAGCCCTCTTTTTTTTCTTTCTTCCATTGTCCACTTGACCGATTGTTTTTCCTTCTTTTTCTTGGCCTTGTATTTCTTCACATGACTTTTAACGTGTTCTGTCGTGACGTGCAGTAGTCTTTTTGTGTCTTTATTTAGACTTGGGTCGGTTAAAACGACCAGTCGTTGTCTGGTTCCCCCTTTGTTCGCTGAACTAGCAAAAAAAAAGCTGCTAAAATGATTAACCGCCAAACTCCAGATTCAATCCAAGCCGCAAAACAATCCCACACTACCGCTACCAAACTAGTAAGAAGCATGGAGGCTAGCCCCCCCTCCCCTGTGGCACTATAAAATTGGCGATTTGGGAGGATGGGGGCGCCAAGGCAATCTGGGTCTAAGAAGAGCTAAACTTGCGATGATTATAATTTTTTTTTGATTTGATTTTGAAAATTGAAAATGGGATTTGAATGGGCTGAGAATTGAACCACACCCTCCCCCCTCCCTATCCACAATGGAAGAATGAACTGAATCGGACGGCAAGACTGTTGAAGAGAGAGAGAGCGTATTTGCATCGTATACACAGACTCAATCAACGTGATAGAAGGCGGCACTCGCTCTTGTCGTCGTCTGAATCGCTATACCTCATGATGCGCCACAATTTTTGTCCACCTGTCTGTCCACTCCCTCCCTTTTCCGTCTTTCAGCCTCCTCGCGTTGTCGCCACAATTGCTGCTCTCCATGTTCTGATACCTTGGCTCGTATGCAGAATCCGGAACATGTCCAATGACAAACCCAACCCAACACCCTCTTTTTCAATTGCACTCCCACTTTTTTCTCTCTCTCTCTCTCWCTGTAATCATGAACAGCCGTGGCCGCAGCACTAGGCCTAACGGAGCAACTACAGCATGCTCACCGCCGTACCTCTGCTACACCCACAACAGGCAAATGCACACACACACACACACACACACACACACACACACACACAATACAATGACCACGGCTTTGGCTGACGGCGAATGGCAAATGCCAAATGCCAAATGACTCCTCTCTCCCACAATCCACCCGTTTCAATCCACCATCCCATCCCATTCATCCCTACATGCTTGATGCCTCGGTGCCTGGCACCCTCCCCTCCTTCATTGACCCGCCTCGTTCTGTAATTTCCAATACCTGATTCATCATTAGCCCGCTGCACCAATTGCTCCGTATAATCCTGACTCCTCGTGCTACTGGTTGCCACGTACTCTTGCTGACCCCGTTCCCTGCCCTATTCGCCCATCAACCCTCCAACCCTCTTGCCTCTCTTGTGTTAGTGATGATGGCTCGGTCAGATTCAAATACGACTTGCCCTTATTCTTCCCCTCTTTGCCATCCTAGCGACGTTGACTAGCGCTGCCTGCTACCACGCTATTGCTTTCAGGTCTCTGAGCTGACTGCGCATCTCTCCTTTCTCTCCTTCAGCCTTGGCCCTTCCTCCTCCGCCCCTGGTCGTGACAATGTACTGCTACGTATTATGCGTCTTCGTTTCTCGTTATTACAGGGCATACGCACACTAAATCAGTCTCGCAAAAGACTACCACCACCACAGGGTACTGACAAGTCCCGTCCCTGCTCCACGGTCAGAGCCGAATCTCACGCTAGCCCAGAGTGAGACACACACACCACCAAAAAGCCTGCAGAAACCGTTCTGGGCGAGTAAGACGTACATACACGCGTCCGCCCTGCAAGGGCCTGCACGTAGCATTCACCAACAGCCTGTTTTCAGGTCAGTATGCTTCTTTTCTGGTCCTTTCCCCCCGTGGCAAGATCGGCGGCGCCCTGACCAAGGAGCCTTTTCTCATTGTCACGACAATTGTCGCAACAAGTCATTTCGCCTCGGCAGAGTTCATCGACTACATTGAGGCAAATTCACTCAATTCTCAGGGTCCCTCTCTCTCTCTCTGATGATCAGCGTTGCTCGCCCCTTCATCCCAGATGTGCCCGCACGGCGCACACGGAATTGTCCAATGGCAGCTACCGCGACATGCTGGCACGCTGGCACCAACCCACGCCACGCCACGCTAACTACCGTCCTTTTGCCCATCCACCTACGTAGCCCGTCAATCCCCATTTGCCATCCTGCCCAGTGTATTACTACAGTACGTACGATACGTGGATGTGGCATGGCCCGGCCTGCCTGCTCACAATTGTCAATACCACACTGTTTGTCATGCTCCAACGAGCCCACCCTGGAAACATGGCCCGAAATGGCAACACGCCGTTGACGGCCGGCTGCTTGTACCAACCCCTCGCTCAAACCGTGCAAGGGCAACCCCCATGGCGCGCGCTATCCCGTTCGCCGTTCATTCTCTCCAACACCTCTCTTGAACAGCCAGGCCCCCCTTCGCTGTAACCACGTACCGGGGATGGGCAAAATGGGCTCGCCAGCCATGGCCAGTCTGGTGGTGGCCAGTCAAGCTAGTCTAATGCACCCCAGCCTTCGGGCTCCCTCAAGCGGTTAAGCCTACGAGGCAGGATGACGACACATGAGCATCTGATCTCCTCCTTGGCCGGCCTAGCCAATAGCTCCTGCGCGACTAGCGTATTCCTTACGGCCAATTTCATCTCCCATTCACCATTCATCGGATGGCGAGGTGGGCTCGTGTTTCACTCAATGGTTGCATGTGTCTTCTTGTTGCTAGCTTGTGCAATTCCTGATGCCATCAGCCAAGAGAAATGGCATCCGTCCGGACGGGAAGAAAGAAAAAACCTGGTCATGCTTTCGACATGTGGTGGCAAGGGGCCCCCTTCTGCCTAATTTGGAGATATTTGGCTAGGGTTGTTTATTCTTCGGTCCAATATCGATTCGCGCCTCTGCGGTGAGCCGTAAAATCTGCAAGCCACCGACTGCCAGGCCATCATCGTGCCACACAGCTCGTCATCTTCTAAAAGCAGGCTCGCGAGACCCTGCACCGTCTGTACTCTGACTTGGCAGGCAGTGACCCCATGCTAATTGACCCTTGGTCGAGCAGCACGCAGCAGCCTTGCATTGCATGCACGCATGCATGCATGCACGTCCCCGACTCGCTCCATACGGGATTGGGACAAAAAGCGTGTCCTCACTGAAACATGCGAGCGCAGCTTCAGCGTCGTCTTCCCGCGTTTCCTTTTTCAGCATACGCACTGTGTGCGATGCTAATGCCTGCAGCTCTCGTAATGTGTCTCGCTTCTTCGTTGGATTCAAGCGTAAGCCATGAATTGCTTAAAAAGAGGACTTTTTTTCCCCAGCCTACCGCAAATCCTACACTGCACAGGGCACCAAACGGCACAGCCCAAGTGCCAACTGAACCATTTCTCTCATTCACCTGAGATTCTAGAACGCTCGGCAAGGCCACACGCACCCTGGTGCAACGTTCTTCAAGCATCTTCCCAAAGAAGCAACGCACCAAAAAAAAAGTGTACGACCAGGTGGTTTTTTTTTTTTTAGTTGCTGATTTCGGGGAGTCTGGAACCTTCCGAGTGAGATGAGACCTGAGATGGCATCGTGAAAAAAGACACCGCGGGCCGAGGCCCTCCCTTCCGGGGAAGACATGCCGGGCGACAAGGCCTCGATGGGATTACTCCGTAGCCGATGCAATGGTCAGATTTTTTTTGTTGTCTCGGCCGTAAATCTGTTGAGGGTGGAATAATTACTATTCAGGCTTGAAGTGGTAGTCCACCCCGCGGGTTGCGATGCATTCCATTACAGCAAGGCAGCCTACTGCTGCATTCAGCTGCCAGCAGGCCCCCCTCCTACTCGGTCCTCGCAGGTGCTCGTATACCAGTGTAAACGACCCTCGCGCCGAGGCCGAATAAGCAGGTAGATCCGCGAGCGACATGGGATTATATGCACCTCGTTTCTTGCCTTATTACGCTCGGGATTCCTCCCTATCGTGACTCGCCTGCGCCGCGCACATCGTTGCCCCCCCCCCCCCCCCCCTTTTCTGTCGTCTGCAATACTCGCACAGCTTTTGCATGGGGTAAACAACTGCCATGGGTGGTCTTCGGGCCGCATCCCGACGTACGTTGTTTTTCTGCGTGGCGCAAACCGGCTGCGGGTAAGAGGGGGGAAGAGAAGCTCAAGGGTTCTCACGACGTCACTCCGGCGGTGTAGAGCCATCCGGGACGTTTCTTCCTTACTCCTCTAGCTTTTTAACACAATATCCCATATTACAGGTGGGAGAAACAAATGGACAGTTCATAAAAAAAAGAGGGGAGGTGTTTGCCAAGCTCGATCTGGCAGCTAGAGCTGTCCCCTAGCTTGGTGATTTCGCGCGGCGCTAGGGCTCTCTTTTTGGTGCTAATAATAATAAGAGGCATTTTTTGGAAAAAATACTTCTTTTTTAATATGGGCACCTTCTCCAAGAAAGAGGAGCGCCAGAGCCCTAACACCTGCACGACTCGCTGGCTTTTATGGGCTTCTGGGTAGGGTATGGGGCCACAGCTGGCAGGACTGCGAGCTCTCATCTCTGGAAGGCAGGCCATGGTTGATCGAGCATTGCAACGTCGGACATAAAAAAGAGAAGCAAGTACGGTAGCAGTGCAGCGAGAGCTGGGTCTGCCGTGGAAAGCCACGCAGCCAGTGGGCGGACGCCGACGTGGTATTGGCTTTGCTGCTGATACATGAAGAATTGCTCACCTGACAGTCGCGCCATCCACACACACTTACACATGCCTTGCTCTGCTAGCTTTGCACTGCTGTTATTTTCCCTTTGTCATGTCCGAACCGATCTCTATTATGCTAACAAAAGAAAAAAAACCAGGGCATAAACGGTACACCATGTTGTGTCCTTTGCCATGGGCTCCATAACGCTGGGCAGTGTGGACCAGCTCTTTTTTTGGGACAACCCCCTCTTCATCTCCTTTTAGCCCCGTCAGAAATATTAAGAATTATAAAAAAAATGAGGGACTGGAAAGGAAATGCGATCGCCGCGGGTAAGTCGGTCGGTGCTTATTTCTTGGCAACAACAGTACCAGCCTTGGCAGGCAAGGAAAAGACTTGACCCAAGACACAGAGTCTCAAAAGGGACAGCGCAAATATGGGAATTGTCGCATCCAAGTCGTAGAAAAACAACACATACTCGCATCCACACTCATTCTTGCAAAAGCGCCATCGAGGAGTTGCTGGCTCGGGCTGTTGACCGCGCACTGTGCGAGTGGTCTCGACTCGTGGGCTAGTTACACCGATTCCCCGATGCGAGCCGCATCCCAATTCTAGGCCAACACGATAAATTTTTCTTATTTGACGAGTGGATATTCTAATTCACTTCCCGTCCTTGTTATTTTCGCTGCGTCTTTTTTGTTTATCAGGCACTGTCCGAGAGCCATAATGTATGGGTCCAAATTGGTTGTGTGTTGAGCAACAGTCTGATGTTGATTGTTGTTGACTTGTACTTTTCGTACCGCGGCATCTATCCCGAAACAATGGGTCTAATATTAGAATTGAGCGAAATTTAAAAGTTGCATCCAAATCAAGTAACCGCAGGGAAGAAAAAAACCCCTTTTTAGTCTTTTCGGTCCTGGACCAAGGCAAACATGTAAAAAGCTTAAATCCTGGCATCTCCATAATAATATGATCTGCTCTCGCGCCCGCCACAACGTTGGAAATATAATGACGCATACAATGTGCTGAAACCAGCGATATATTAACAAGAGAGTTTTGAATATGCAATCGCTGGCATGGGGCCGCTAATTTGAGCCAGGCACGAGGCATTCCGGCTTTCCTTGTCGTTCTTTTGTCGGCAAGGCGAACTTGCAGCAGCAAACTGTGGCTTGCAGCTAGAACACCCACTGCAAAGCCATATCCCGATGACGCTGACTAGCCAGCCCAGCCAAGCATTTATTGTTATTATTATTATTTCGCATTCTCGTACCTTTTTTTCATTCAAGAATTTTAGCCTGGAAAACAAAAGGTAGTGCCCTCGGATATTTTAGGTTCCTTGTCGGGCGGCACATATCCCGCGTTCCTGGTCTGTGTCTGAGTCGTCTATTTCTGGCGCGTCTCGGTCAAGAGAGAGTGTGTCTCGCCTTGAACATCTAGAACATGCCTCACTTTTTTTGGTTTCCTTTTCGTCTTAGACACGGTATTGCCCTACCTTTCTTTCAATGTCGTTGTGATAGTCTCAGTGCTACCCGTGATCCCGCGGGAAGCTGGTCTAGATCTGGCCTCGAAAACGTTGGGCTTGTGACGAGTCGTGTACATAACACGCTTTCTTCCTCACCAAGGCTTATTAGTGCCCAGGCTGTGGCGGCATCAAAGTACACAACCAGACTTATCATGCACGGATCGTGGCTTACACCAGCAATCTACTCGTTCTCTCTTTCCCTGCTGCACGCTTCATGCAATGCAGGCCACCCACCATCCTGCAACGTGTTTGTCAAAAGGTCCCCCGCCGTCTCCTCCAATCCCGTCTCGTGCAGCGAGGCACCACCCTCTTCCTCCTCTTCACGCCACGGCCGGCTTCGCAGCGGCGCCTTTGCCCACCAACGGACTGTCTGCTTCTTTCTTGTCTCTTTTCTACGTGGAGAGCTGAAGACCTTGTCGGTGGCTGCAGCGATACATGCATGCAGGAAAAACGTGCAGGCCTGCCGTTGGTGGTGTCGTGAAGAAGAAGCAACGCCCTGCCGAGAGCAGCCAGATGTTGTCTGAACCGCTTCTCGGGGACCTCTGACTGCCTTTCCGTTCGGCCACCTTCGTCAATCATCAAGCCACGCTCTTGCAGCATAGCGCAAAGTAGACAGGTCATCAGCTAGTAATACACTACCATGATGGCATTGGTAGTAAATAACCACTTGGGACCAGTAGCACGGCGACCCTGCGCCGCGGCGAAACGCTCTACTGACCTGACCTGCCGTTTTTCTTTTCCTTGGCTTTGGCTGGTCATCTGGACATGGAGAGAGAGGGAGAGAGGTCCGTTCTCTGATGCCCTCGCCTCCCGTCTTGCATGCCGCTTTCTCCCCCTCCTTCGCTTCCATCTCGCGCCCCCTCCTAGTCCTCCTCCTTCGATTTGCCGGTGACACCGCTATCCGGTGCACACACTTTCTCGTCGTCTGCTCTCTCCTCCTTCCTCCAGTATTACTAGAAATTGGGGCCAAGCAGCCACCGCATGCGCTGTCACGCTGCTCTGCAACCTCACCTGCAGAGGGCGGGCCCGCCTACGCAAGAAAAAGGGCTGTCACCCCCCTCCCTCTCCAAGTGCATGCAGCCCAAAAACGCCGTCGGCCAGTGTGCCACCGATGCGCGATACCGGACTTGCGTGCGCTTTCTTACTTTGTTCGCTTTGGTTTTCTGTGTCTGTCTCGCGACGCCCGTCGGGCAATCCGCAACGCCCCTTGTCCAGCTTGACTGCCCATTCCCACACCCTCCGGTTGATGCGCTTTAGACCCCTCGACATCTGATGAAGAGGAGCCGCTCATCGCCAAGCTCAATTGCGAGCTTGCCAGCCTGTCACGCCGTGTATCCCGCCTGGCCATGGGGTGTGGATCGTTGCACGATCGACTTTCCCGCGGTTCCAGGCCAGCGCAACGTCTGTAGGGTAAGCCCAGTTTTCCATCAACCCGGATTGCCATGCTTGGTATCGTGGTCGCTCCAACGACGTAGCTTTCGCTCAAAAAAATGTGATCGTCCTGATCTTCAGTCTTGCCATTTGACTTGGATCGACATTTCCGTGTCGGAAGAAAGACGACCCTTCCAATGCCATTCGCCGCGCGGTGAGACCTGCAGTAGCAATCGTCTTCGCCTGTGAGTGCTTCGCTGCAATGGCAGCCTGTAGTGACGTTTTACCACCTGTGGCCTTATTTTCAACCGTATGCACTGTAGATCAGTTGCTGCCCAAAATCTGCGCTCGACTGGACTCGAACGACATGACGCATGGCAATTCTTAGCATGGCGCTGGGCAAATCGCACAAACACACAGCAATCCTGGCCGCAGCATTTGGTCGACTACTGCTATAGGGTAGGCTTATGTTCACGCCACCTTGGGACACATCTCTTTCCAATGCTTCCGCCGAGCTTTTTATCCGCGAGAACCAAGATATGAGAAATCCATTCTAAAACATTAAAATAGACAAGTTGCATCATGCCTCATGCAATATTTCCTGCCCTTCCCCGTCCGCGAACCATGTAAAAGACAGGTCCAACTGTGCCGAAAGGACGTATTTAAAGTCACGTGACTTTTCATGTGACCTGGAACCGGAATTTCCCGCTAGCCGAATCTGTTCGCTCTGCTTTGGCAAAGATTCGTGCCACGACCTCATTGAGCTCATCTCATCCCCTCGACCCCAATCAACCCGGCCGCCCATCATGAACTCCCTCCGCATTGCCCGCGCGGCCATTCGCGCTCGCCCCGTTGCCATG
>JANAKD010000808.1:0-12742 GCA_027627215.1 Lecanicillium saksenae | reverse complement strand
CGATGTTCTGACGCCGAGCTTGCTCCGGTTGTCGGTTTTATTGCCGTCGAGGGTGTCGGCGCTGCTAGATGCAGCTGACTCAACGGCGCCAAGATGGCCAGGACTAAGGATGAATCGTTTCCACATGATGTTCTCACTATCCTGAGACTGATCTGCGGCTGGCTGCGGATATTTGTAGGGCAGCGCCGACAGCCGTTTCCCAGGCTGATATGCCTCGGCAAAGCTGCGTATTTCCGGTGTCGTTATGCTGCTGAGAAGAGACTCGCGGAACTTGGACAATTCACTGTCAGGTGCGGCGTCGATTGATGGGGGCGACGGCTGTCGGGTTGTTGGAGAACTAGGATCAAGCTGGAACCGAGGTCGACGATTTGATATGACTACCTGGTTCAATTCTCTGGAGCAAGATGATACCTTGCTCGAGATAGCCCTATTTACCTGCTCAAGCGCAATACTTTCCCCGGACTGGTTCTCTATAGCTGGGAGGTAGCTAGGCCCGTTGCTCTGGGGAAAGAGAGGACTGACCCTGCCAAGCCTGAATTCGATGTCGTCGTTATGCGCCGAGTTGACAAGCCGCGTGTAAACGCTCTGAGGCACGTGCCGAATAGGCTGCGGATGAAAATATTGCACCTCAGCACCAGCTTTGACCAATGGCTCATCGTATACGGAAGGACTTGTATGAGACACACTTTGCAGCTGCGTCTTATTCACCCTGCTTCTCCCAACCTGTAGAGCCCTGCCGGCACAAGGTGACTCCTGAACAAAGCTACTGAAACTCTTTGAAGCAGATGAGGAAGTGTTGTACACCTGCTTTTCGGTGCTGAGAGGCGTCTCCGGCAGCGTGCTGCGTCTTGTAGAGTGACATGTTCGGATGCTGTTATTGCCTGGGCTCCATCGATATTTTTGGTTCGCTATTTTAATGACGGTATTTGCTGAAATATCATTCTTTGATGCCTTTACTATTGGTGACATTGACTGGTCCGGAACTATCCGATGAAACCGTCTTGTCAATCCGGTAGTCTTGGGGTATTCGATAACCACTGGCTTTTGTAGTTCCACGCCGGACCAATCGCTCTGTTCCAGCAATTTGCGGCGCTTGGCATCGATATTCGTACCAGTGACCTCTAAGGTACCATTGGGCCGCTTTGTTTTGCTCGGTGCGCTCTCGTATTCTGAAGGCTTCGGTACATCCTGAGCCGTGTCTGGTACGGCTTGTAGTGTAACGATTCTGCGCCGTGGTTCTCTGTGCCCAGTCCCATCTCGCGGCGTTCTATTTAAATCTTCAGGTGCGTCCTTCAGATAGCTCGGTACAAAGTTTGCACTGCTGTATCTTTGGTTTTGTGATTCAGGGGCCTTTTGGCGCTTGGCTTGGGCGAAATACTGCTTCCGTTTCGTTGCATCCGTGTTGTATCGTCTCCGCGACTGGCGAGCAAGCTGTCCGTTACTCCAATTCATGGTCCAACAATCATCTGTAGATATAGCTTATATGGAACCGAGGTCCAATATTCATTGTTACCTTTATCGTTGGTAGATGAAGAAAAGAGAAGGCAGGTGCTGCAGCGCATCACCCCGTTTGCCAGCCGACAGCCGGCGAGCGGAGCCGCATTTACACCGCAGCAGGAATACTGGGAGCCTATACAACTTTTAGCAGAACAACTTTTACTATAAATTCACGATTCAAGTCTTTAACTAATACAATATCTTTGTTCTACTCAATTCCAGGGTGGGCAACCTGGACTGCACAGTATATACAGTGCGTATAGTGTGTCCGCACAGTATGACATCCCTGAAGCCACCTAGCTCAAGTGCGTGTCGTCGGAGCTCCAGCCCACCTCATTCAAAGCAATTGGCGCGCATTTAATCAGCAACAAGCGCACATCTTCAATCAGTCTCATCCTCAATCACCCTAGGCGCATAGATACCAAAATGGCGGACGCTGAAGAAAAGGCGCGCCAAGAGAAGATTGCGGCCGCAAAGAAGCGCGTGCGTTCAGACCTTGTCCAGTACCCGCAGCCTAGGCTTACAATCCCATGTTTAGGTCGAACAACGTAAGAAGAAGAAGGATAAGAAGGCTGCCGAACCTGCCAAAGACGACGCCAAAGAAGAAACGACCGAGGCTACCGAAGAGGCCGCTCCCGATGCGACCAGCGACGATGCCGAGAAAGAAAAGGATTCCGCTATCGAGGAGAAGCCCGACGATAGCAAGGCGGATGAACCTGAATCTGCCTCCCCACCTTCCCTAGCCGAACAGTCCAAGGCAAGGTCGACATCTTTCCGAGCGAGCTCCATGTCTGGCAAGCCTACATCGCCTGGCCCGTTAAGTCCCGATGGGGACACAGCGCCAGACATCTACAGAAAGCACGTTGCCAGAATCGAGGAGCTGGAGAAAGAGAACAAGCGCCTGCAAAAAGAGTCCTCCGACTCTGAGAAGAGATGGAAGAAAGCCGAAGATGAGCTTGCAGACCTGCGAGAGGCCGACGACAAGAAAGGCTCTGACGAGACAGAGAAGCTGGTAAGGTAACTGCCCAGCAACCGGACGATGCAAGCTAACGACTTCGCAGAAGGGCGAAATCGCTTCACTGGAGCGCCAGAACTCACAGCTTCAGCAACAGGTATCACGAGGCTCTGGCCACGCGCATCGGCCGTCCGTTTCCACGATCTCGCCACCCCCCNGCGTTCCAAGCCGAGCTCGATTCAAAGATTGCTACAATTGAATCTATGGAGATTGAGATTTCTAAAATGCGATCACAGCTCGAACGCCACCAGAGCGGAGCTTCCTCCGAGAAAGAGCAGGTTGCGGCGCTCGAAGACAAGGTCGCTCGTGCTGAGGCTGCCGCCGGCAAGGCACAGCGAGAACTTCAGGACGTCAAGAAGAATCTGGAGCGCGCCACAGAGAAGGCTGTCCGCGAGGGTAGCGAGAGATCTAGCGCCGAAACCAAGGCCAGTTCCCTGGAGCACGAGCTGAAGACACTGAAGGCGACCCACGAAGAGCTCGTTAAGAAAGCAGACGGATTCGAAAAAAAGGTCACGTTGACGACACTACACAAGGAACAAGACTCCCGCACACAGATCCTGAAGCGCGAAAAGGACAAGGCTGAAGCTGACCTTGCCGAGCTGCGCACCAGAGCCGAGAAGCTCGAGAGTGAAAACACGAAGCTGCGCAGCCGCAAGTCCACTGACGGCGGTGGAGGCCTCGACGACGAGGGCATGGATGAGCTGGAGAACGAAGAGCGCCAGCGCCTGGAGAAGAAGATTCGATCCCTTGAGAAGGAGGTCCACGAGCTGCGAAGCGGCGAATGGATCCAGCGCCGCCGGGACATGGAGCCTTCCAGCTTCCAAGACGTTGACCTCTCTGCGCCGTACGGCTCCCCCGCACAGCGCAAGAACTCTACCAGCGGCATCGGCCAATTCTTCACCAACGGCCTCAACGCGCTCGCCGGTGGCGGCGACGACGAGGGCTTACTCGAAGACGACGACATGGAGTTTGACGAGGAGGCGTTCCGCAAGGCGCACGAGGAGGAGCAGATGCGGCGCCTGGAGCGCATCAAGGAGCTGAAGCGCGCGCTGAAGCACTGGGGAGGGCTGGAGGCTGGACATTGTGGACCTGCGCCGGGGCGGCGTCCACGGCGTCGGTGATATTTTTNGACGTTTAAAAAGGGACACATATGTACTGGCATGGGATCATGGGGGTTTTTTTTACGGGCTATTGCGGGATGACGAAGATGTTTATAGCTAATGGCATGATTGTTGATATCTTACTGTTCACGTGAAATCATTCTGTTGCATCAAGACTTTTTTTTTTTTTGAGAAAGTATGGGTATAAACCACCGAGATGCGGTTAGACCCCGTCTCGTTCGGAGGCATATGCTGTGCTCAACCGTGACCAACGTAATCGACCACTCCTCGGGGGCAGCTAAACGTGACCAGAGATTTTAATAATGTATTTCTGTGTTCGCTCCAGTTCAATTCGCCGGAAGGTTTGTCATTAGCTGCCGCTGCAGTCCATCAGCCATGGCAGCCACCCAGGCTGAGGGGCTGGCTACTTTGCCAATGACAGCTGCCAAAGCTATCTAAAATACTAAGTGATACTAAATTTAGTTTACATCATGGAACAAACACATGTTCGGAAATTTAATTGCCCATTACAACGAGCCAAGTGCCAGCCACTGACGTTGAGGACCAGCGACTGTCATCTCACGCATTGCCACATTGGGAAGCGCGCGATCGTCGCCCACCTTTCCCGATGCAGAATTTAAAGCCGAGAACGCGATGCTATTCGCCAGTTCTTACATTGTCCAGCAACTTGCGCTTCATCAGGCATGGCAGCCCTACTGCCCTGCTAATCCATTTGATCGCCGTCTCTGAATCGTGTGCAGTAAGCTCAGGGACGATATTATCCAGTAGTGATGGTCTGGCGCGATACTCGATTCAGAAAGTAAAAGCGAGCGAAAGGCGTAGAGGTCAGATCATGGGCGTTTTCGTCACGCTGGGCGGCGAGACACACAGGTCCACTGATCTTCCATGAAGCTTGAAAATAGCTTCAATTAGCTTGTTCATGTTGATTCAAGCCCTGCTGGCAGACTGCTTAGTGCTGTCATGGATGCCATTTGGCAGGGAGCTTTCTGGGTATATAAGGAAGCCAATGTTCGCCGACTTCAAAAGCCGTCTTTTCCTCATCTTCAACAATACCTAGCAAAGAAACAGCAAAAGAACAACAATCATAATGGCTGCTATCCGACTTGCCGCCGCTTCCAGCATGCTCCTGCTCAAGGCCGCCGCTCTGACCATCAACGGGGTACACACCAGCCTTCTACTCCCAAGCATCACACAGACAACAGGCGCCAACTAACAACCCGTCACAGAATGAGTGCCCCCAAGGCTGGAGCATGACCCAGCTCGGAAGCAGCGACAAGGTCTACTGCTGCTACGGCTCGAGCACCATCCACAACGAGGACGGGTACTGCTGCGTCCACAGCTCTTCCATCATCGTTTCGGGCGCCGGCAGCGGCGGCGACCCNGTCGACGACATCACCAAGAGCTGCTTCCCGTTCTGCACCGCGACCACCACGGGCTCCTCGTCGGGTAGCGGCAAGCGGGCGGCCTTTCCCTCGCCGCAGTGCGTCGACAAGGTGCCCTTCACCGCGTCCGACTACTCGGAGCGCGTCTCGGCGGCGAGCAAGTCGGCGGAGGCGTCACAGACCGGCAGCGCGCAGCCAAGCAGCAACAGCGCCGAGGCCACCGCCACGTCGGGCTCGAGTAAGAGCGGCGCTGACAGCACCGCTGCTGCGAGCAAGGGATCGAGCGCAAGTTCAAGCGGCTCCGCTGGATCTACGAATAACGCTGCCCCTGCTGTTACGCAGGGCGTGATGCAGCTGGGTGGCCTTGTGGCTGCGGCAGCCATGCTGGTTGCGTAAGAGGATCGTGGATGCCCGTCGACCTGTATGAGCACTACGTAAATTTTTCGACTTGGTCGAATGTACTAGATGATAATATAGAAGTAGATAGATAATTTGCCCTCAAAGAAGGATACTGTTTACGTTGAACCAGCACGGGAGGAGCGTTGCTCTTCAGGTCACCCACATGCTTGTTTTTTTTTAGCCGCCAGGCGCCCGGCTCAGATTCCTGTGGCTTATAAACTGCTTGCTCTGTTTCAAGTGCTTTCTCATATTTATCCATGCATAAAACCTACCCGAGCAATGCCGACATGCTCCCGAAACGATCGTCGATGTAAGCACGATTCAGCCCAGCGTCCCTCACCAGAGGTCTTGACCCGTAATGACACCGGTGACTTCGGCTATTGATCGCCCACCCCCCAAGAAACTATTTCTTGCCGGCACTTCCACTTTTTCTTCTTCTTTGAACTTGGCAACTTCACCATTTGTCCTAATAATGCCGCAGCGCGTTCGTCCCGTCACCAAGCCTCGCTGCCAAAGCTGTCGGCTCCGAAAGGTCAAGGTATGCGAGCAGCGCAACTTTACAAAATAACGGATACTCTACAGGTATCGCAACAGCAGCTAACTTTTTCCTTTTTTTATAATTCATTACCAGTGTGACTATGTCAAGCCTAAATGCGGCCCTTGCTCCCGCTTGCATCTCCTCTGCCGGGAACCCGACAAGACACTGGTCTTTGTGCCGCAGACGTTTGGCGATGACGGCACAGGCCGCCACATCTTTACCAAGGTGTCCGAGACAACTAGCCGACCGGATATCCTGAGAATAGCACCTAGAATGCGCTCCGTGCCCTCTGCGCTGCCACAGGGAATAGGGAGCTGTCGACAGCAAATCGTGTTCCAGCAGTTCATAACGCAGTTCATGCCGCGGAAGGCGTCTGTTTTGGACATTTTCGAGGCGCACTGGATCACACGGCTGCCCGACACGCGGCGCCGCTTCAAGCCGCTCCACCTGGCCGTGGACGCCCTTGCCATGGCGGTTTGCGCTGAGGCGAACGCGGATGCTGCGCTGCAAGTTGAAGCCATGAAGCTGTACGGCCAGTCGCTAGGGCATCTGAGCAGGTATTATGCGAGCCGAACCGGGGTTGAATCGCTGTGGCATGAAGCTGCGCTTACATCCGTCTTGCTCTCATTGTATGAGGTGAGTGGGCTGCATTTTGACCGTGGGTGTGCAGGATGGATCTGACATTCTTCTTGGCGGCGCAGTCAACAAGCAATGATGTGCTTGTTAAGCCTGGAGCACATCTAAAAGGTGTCTCCAATCTCCTTCAAAAGGGCACAATGGCCAACATTCGAGATCCACGCTTCCAGTCCACGTTTTCTCTCGTCCGCGTGTCAATGGTTCGCCAAAATCCCACGAGTAAACTCGGCGGAGTTTTTATGCCAAAGTCACTGACCCCTGTGCAGATAGTGCAGAGCATCCTGGGAAACTTTCATAAAATATCAGAGTCAGCTTGGTGCGTCCGGCCATGGGGCGCAATCATGGATGACCCGTTGCACAGAGCCCTCGACGTGCTGTTGGACGTGGTCGGCTACCGAGTCGCGGCAGCCGCGCTATGTGAAGCAGAATATGATGCACAGGACGTGTCCAATTTTGAAGAGCAAAGGAAGCAGATTCAGGCCAACTTTCAACTTTGGTACACCAACGAATCGTGCTCGCGCGGCAGCACCCTGTTTCGACAAGCTTGGTTGCCGGCGGACGAGACGGACTCGCTGCGCAAATCCATCGGATACGACATTCACTTTGACAGCATCAGGTATCGACTGGCCATGAGCACATACTGGGTAGGCAAGTTGATTCTTTTCCTGGAGTGGGAAAGGGTACAGATGCACGCGCATGGGCAGGCTGCCCACTTCCCTACCAGTGTTGGCGTTGTATATGCGCAAGAGCTTGCGGAAGCAACTACCATAGCGGATCATATTTGCGTATCCATCCTGCAGCTCGTGGACGACGAGCAGGGCATCATTGGACTGTCATCCGTCCTTATGCCTTTATGGGCGGCACACTACTTTTTTCGAGCGCACGGCATGGTGCATCGCCTTGAGTGGTGCCGGCGGCTCTTGCAGAAGCAGATGTGCTGGCCGTTTAAGGCGACATTTATGAACAAGAATTCTGTTTAGGTGCCTGCGACAGAAAAATAAAATAATAACTCGTATATCTCCTCTGTTCCTTTCCAGCAAAAGTTTATTGACCCCGCTGTTGGGGCTGCTGACACCCATGGTTACAAGAGCGACGGACCCTGGCGAGGGGGGATAAAAGGACCGCTAGTTGAGGCGATGTAAGGATAGATAGAAATTATAAGAAATACTAGAATAATAAAATATATAAGTTGTATTAAAATAATTAGATGTATTAGAAATAATAAAGGCTTATTTATTTTTTATTATAAAGTGGTATTACTTGAGAACTAGTATATGATATACCTGATGGCTGGTCTGTATTTTGTCTGTCTTGTGCCTGGTTAGCGTCAGCTACAGCCTCGTCTTGCTGGAGCAGAAGAGGGGGCAGCAGCGCTTCGCTGCACTTTGTGGGCGGCGTGAGCTGGAATGTGATGGCGCGGCAACGCAGCAAACTCGAGGCAGGCTGGGGCCTACCTAAAATCCCGAGGAAAGATCAAGGCTATGAGGCATAATTCGACAGATGCTCAGCCCTTGGCCTCATCTCTTCTGAACGTCCCGTTTCCTTTGGCGCCATTGTGCTTCCCCACCGCCACCGTTGCAGTATTAGTTGAGCTGCGTCCAATCGGGTGCCCCCATTCAGATCGCCGCCCCACTTGTTGGTTCGTCACACTCGTTCTGCTCAAAGTTGGCCCAACGCACTCTTCTACCCTCTTCGTCCTTTTTCCTCTGCTCTTTTCTTCCTGTATTCCTCTATCTGGCCAGGTTTCAAGTGCCATCATAACATCATTCTGAAGTTCCGTGGTCAAATTTACTCGTTCCTTTTGCTTCCACGGCAGTTCGTCTAAGTGGGCCGCTGCCGTGTTGCGTTGGTAGCTGCCAACCATCATGTCGTCCGCCATGGACAACAAATTCGGGCCTATTTTGGCTGGCAAATTTGACTTCACTTTGCTCTTTGAGCGTTCCATGCTTGCCATGGTCCCAGCGGGTGTTGCCATCCTTGCCATACCCATCTATCTCAAGACCGTGGCCAGCAAGGCCAACCAGGTCCGTCCTGGCCGTCTTCTCTGGGCAAAGCTCGCTACTGCTACTGCGCTCATCGCGATTCAGCTTGCAAGCATCGTTTTGTGGCATAATGCTGGTCTGCTGCGCTCAGATATATCCTTGGCAGCGTCCATCATGTCATTTATTGCTTCACTGTGCGTCGCAGCCATCCTATATATCACTCACACCTTTTCGCTCAGCCCCTCCGCTTTTCTGAGCATGTATCTTTCACTCACCATGGCTTTTGACATCACCATGGCCCGATCTTACTTCCTGCGAAATTCCATTGATACTCTTGGAGGCTTGCAAGCCGCTGTGGCTGGGCTGAAACTCATTCTTGTGGTCCTGGAGGAGGTACCTAAGAGTCGGCTCTTTCGCGCAAATGCATCCCGTCCTGGTTTGGGGGAGACGGTTGGCTTCTGGAATAGGGCATTTATCCTCTGGATCAATCCTCTCCTTCGTCTTGGATTTGGCAAAAATATTGCTGTGGAGGATTTGCCTGCTATCGGTGACAGGTACGATTCAGACAACCTGTTTCGCAAGTTTGACTTGCAGTGGAAAAAAGGTAAGCTCCTGCTGCTATCAAATAATTCTATGCAGTCTATATTGATCGACTTTAGCTGGCAAAAAATCTCGAATGTCGCTCGCGATAGCCTGCTTTAATGCCATGCGCAGCGACTTTCTTCTGCCCATCATACCCCGACTCTGCTTCATTGGCCTCTCCTTTAGTCGCCCATTCTTCATGCAAAGGGTCATTGACAATGTCAGCGGCAGTAAAGTTCCCGAAGGAGTGACGGACGGACTCATTGGTGCTTCAATCTTCATCTTTGGCGGCCTCATGGTAAGCTCTTCTCACCTTCCTCAAATATAGTAAAACTTCGCGTATGCTGACACATGCCGCAGCTCGCCAGGTCCATTTTCGAAAGGCTTGAATTTCAGGCCAAGACATGCGTCAGAGGTATGCTGATCATGGCAATCTATGATAAAACCCAGAGACTCGGGGGTGATGAGCTTGAAAAGTCGGCTGCCGTGACTCTCATGACTGCAGATCTCACTGGTGTACAAGAAGGACTTGGCTACTTGCATTCGTCTTGGTCATCCGTCCTTGAACTCGGCCTCGGTATCTATGTTCTTTATATCTTCGTCGGCTACGCCTGTTTTCTATTATTTGTTCCTTCCTCTTTGGCCGCTATAGGCACTTTCATTGCCACCAAGAAAATGGCATCAGCTCGCACACTATGGAACTCCAAAATTGAGACTCGCGTGGCAGCCACATCAAACATTCTTGCACAGCTGAAAAGCATCAAAGCCATGGGACTGACTGTGGTCCTATCTGATTATTTACAAGAGAAGCGTAAGGACGAGATCCAAAGTTCGATGCATGAACGCAACTCTCGTATCATGATCTACGCTGTTTATGGCTTTGGCGCTGCCATGACACCTGTGGCTGTCTTGGCTGGCGCTAGGTTCTGGACCCGTGTGTCAAACCCGATGACGGTCTCAGAAACATTTGCAGCTTATGCTGCCGTGTTTATTGCTGCTTTGCCACTCAACAGTCTCCTCGGCCACTTGCCTTTTTATGCGAGTGGGTGGGCTTGCATGATGCGCATCCAAAAGTTCCTCTTACTGCCGGAAATGCGTGATCAGCGCGAGTGTTTTCGAGTTGATTCCGCTTCGGGTGAAAAGTCTGGAGACGTTCCAGAAAACGCAGGACAGGGAGGCTGCGCCATCGAAATGAACAACGTGTCGGTCAAATCCGGCGCATCGAGCTATATTCTCCAAGACGTCTCACTTTGCATCCCAGCTGGTTCCCTCGCAATGGTGCATGGAACTGTTGGCAGTGGCAAGTCAGCGTTTCTCAAGGCGCTCCTCGGAGAGCTAGGTCTTGATTCGGGTACAATTCGACTCAGATCGAAGCGTGTGGCTTACGCCAGCCAGACTCCATGGATACAGAATACCACCATCAGAGACAATATTGTGGGTTTGAGTCCTTTTGACGAGTCGCGGTATCAGGAAGTCATCTCCGCTTGTGCCCTCGATAAGGACTTGGCTGAACTCCCGGATGGTGACCAAACGATGGCTGGCAGCAATGGGTGCAATCTTAGTGGAGGACAAAAACAGCGACTGGTAAGCTTCAAAGATCAAACATGGGCGTCGGAATTTACTGATTAAATATGAAGGGATTGGCACGATCACTGTTTGCTGGTGCTACCATCATTCTCTTGGACAACGTGCTCAGTGCTCTCGACACAAACACGGCCTCGTTTGTTTTCCGGCGTGTCTGCGGACCATATGGGCTTCTGCGTCGCTGGAATTGCACCGCCATCATGACCACTAACCAGCGTGAGCACCTCGACGATATTGCCCGCCTAACAGAGCTAACTTCCCCGTGTGCTAGTAAACCTCCTTGGCGAAGCCGATCTGGTATTCGAAATGGGCGAGCAAGGTCGCATTCGTCAAAACCAGAACCGCTCGCGGACTCTGAGCATTCGCGCTCACGCTGAGAGTGCTGCTTCACAATCCGGTTCACAAACGGAAAGGCGCGACTCCCAAGTGGAAAAGGAAACCGAGCTGCCCACAATCAAAGACGGGAAGAGTGAACCAGAGCAGGACGAGCTGGAAAAGAACAGACGACATGGCGATGTGAAGTTGTACGGCTACTTCTTTAGCGCCACCAGCGCCTGGGTTTTCATCTTGTGGTTAGCTGCTACGGCCCTGGCGGCTGCCATGGAGAGAATGCCTCGTAAGTCGTCATGCTCCGTCCATTGGCACCGCAGTTGACTAACCTGCCAGAAATCTTTTTGCGCATCTGGCTGAGCATTGATATCACGAATGACTGGTATTTTGCCGGATTCGCGGCAATCAGTGTTGTGGAGATCATCATTACCTGCACAGCGGGCGGGTATTTTCTCAAGAGCATTCTTCCTGAGAGCTCCATGGCGCTTCATTCGCGGCTGCTGCATACCGTTATGGAGTCGAAGCTGTCTTTCATCAGCAACACAGACGCTGGCTCACTTCTCAACAGATTCAGCCAGGATATCTCGTTGATCTCGCAGCGTATGCCTCTCATGCTGATGAGTGCCGCTTCCATGTTCTTCAACGTCCTTGTCGACATTGGCATCATTTCTTCCGGCGCCAAGTACACCCCACCAATTGTGGTCCTCCTGGTTGGCGTGCTGTACGGCATTCAGCACTATTATCTGCGCACGTCTCGCCAGCTGCGATACCTGGACCTAGAAACAACAGCGCCATTGATTTCCTACTTTACAGAAATGGCTGCCGGAATCGCGCACATCCGTGGCCTCGGTTGGTACGAAGCCTTTCACGACGAGCTCGTTGCTCGTCTGAATCACTCGCAGTTGCCAGTTTACTTTTTGTTCTGCGTGCAGCAGTGGCTCACCCTGACTCTGGACGGCACCACATTCATCGCGGCGGTTGCCCTGATTAGCATTACCACTTCGTTCCCGGCATCGACGTCGGAAAGCGCTGTTGGCTTGGCGATGCTAAATTTGGTTACCTTTAGCACCACGGCTTCGTACTTCTTGCGGATGTGGGTGGCGCTCGAGACCAGCCTTGGCGGGCTTGCTCGCATTCAAGCGTTCTGCAAGTACACTCCCGTGGAAACGGATCCGACCGGCGCCGAGCCAGTGCCAGAAAGCTGGCCCGAGAGCGGCAAGATTGATTATGAAGCCGTCACCGCCAACTACATGTATGTCACCCTTGGCGTTTCATGGTGTATATCTGCTAATCGCTATTTAGCGGTCCAAACGGCGAGGTCCGGCCAGCACTCAACGACACGTCTGTTGCCATTTCGCATGGGCAAAAGGTTGGCATCAGTGGCCGCACTGGAAGGTATGCACGAGCAGCACCACTTCCCAAGAGGGAGGCTAACGCGAACACTACAGTGGAAAAACTTCCATGTTACTATCTCTGTTACATCTGATGGAATTCAAAGGCAAGATTAGCATCGATGGCCGAGAGATCAAGACGATTCCCCGTCACATCCTGCGTTCCCGCATCACAACCATGACGCAGGATGGCGTCGAGTTCAAGGGCACGATCCGCATGAACGTGTTCCCCTTTGGCACCGCCTCGGCCCCCGACGACGAGGAAACCGTCGCCGCGCTCGACAA
>JANAKD010000807.1:0-12742 GCA_027627215.1 Lecanicillium saksenae | reverse complement strand
ATGTGCGAGACAAGCCGCGCGAGCCCATTCTGTTCCACTGCTCTGGTGAGTGATAACCTCCGCTTCTGCTATTTCTTGTTGTATATGGATCTCGGTTTCGGCGATCGAGTGGACGACTCCAGAACTGACAAAAGCAATCAGCCGGCCGTGACCGCACTGGCGTTCTCGCCGGACTATTACACCACCTTGCTGGTTCGCCGCCCGAGGTTGCGATCCGCGATTACATGCTCTCGCGCATCGGCATCGAGCCCGTCCGCGACAAGCTGATGCCGTTTGCCATGAGCACAGTAGGAATTACCGACCCAGAGACCCCGGGCTTCTACAACCTCGTGCAGCTGCGCCCCGAGTACTGGAATGCCTTCCTCGAAGCGCTCGACGAAAAGTTTGGCGGTTGGGACGGTTACATCATGTCGCCCGAGGGCTTGGGCATATCCCAGGATGACCTTGAGACCATCAAAGTCAACATGCGAACTAAATAGACAATAGATGAGAGGTTCGGGGGGNTTGCTAATTAGAAATTTTGGGCTAGAAGCATGTCTACATCATCGCAAGGTTGTACGGGTAAGAATGTGTGGCACCAAGACTCACCATAGATACCATGACTGAATAGCTTTTTTCTTGTTTTGAATATTACGCCACAGCACTATCTGATGTTACTTCAACGCCCACACCATGATTGACGACGTGCAACATGTTACGACAATTATTTTCTTAAATTTTGATAGAATGACATACTGATCTGCTGGGCAGCATGCACCAGCGGCCATCGTTACGTCACGTCTCCATCACAGCACTAGGGTCCTGCATCCCCAGGGTCCTACACCTATCCCACAGCCGCACCGCCACAACTCCAACTTCCAAGTCCACGAAGCGAACGAAAACAAGGCGGACGAAATCATTCACGCAGCTACCGTCGCAAGAGATGCGCCACGAACCCTGATTTCATGCACACGATTCCCTGGCGGTGACGTCCCCAGCCACATAATGTGCACCCCCACCCGCCCAGATCAGTTTCCTGTTTAGGCAGTGGCCAAAGCCAAGTTTTTTGCTTAACGGCCTCCCGCTTTAGCCTCCTGGCTGCAATCTTGCATCATGCACTGGCTATTCTGGAGGGCAGATGGCACACATCCGGTTCGTCATAGGAGAATCATAGCATGGCATCGCGAGGGAGGGCCTTCGATTTTGGAGATATAAAGAGACTGGGTTTCCAGCTCACCAGCCACACCTTGTAATCATCAACAACACTCCAAATCCTCCAACCACACGACGACAGCCTTTCTCTAAGTAAAAAATAACATTTTACAAATCTCCCATCATGTTCTCTCGCCGCCACCACCACCACCACCACCACGCTGCTGCAGCTCCCCCCAAGCGCAGAGGCCTCTTCTCCCGCCGCCCCGCGCACCACCACAAGCGCAAGACGAGCATCGGGGACAAGATTTCCGGTGCGCTTCTTAAGCTCCGCGGTAGTCTGACGCACCGTCCCGGCGTAAAAGTACGTTTTACCTTGCTTCAATCTATTGCTTCCAACGACCGTCGCTGACATTACCCGCCCTATAGGCTGCTGGCACCAGACGCATGCATGGAACCGATGGCCGTGGTTCTCACCACTACTAGCTGCTTCACGAAACGATACCCTTGATGAGAGTATGATGATTTGATTTCTTTGATATTAGCTTTATTTTTAAATTTACAATCCTATACCCGCAAGTTCGTTTCCCTACCGAGAGTGTACAATCCTTCATTAATGCCGACTCCTTCCGAGTTCACTTGGCGGAAAACAAATGTATCGCTGCAGTGTTCAAGTTGGAAGCAAGTATCTCATAATTCATCGATGTCGTTGCTGTTAGCCCTAGTAAGCCGAAATGGCAAGCTATGCCGAGTCCTGAACGTGTTGCCAGTGGCCGTTTTGCATTTTGTATCCGTCGTGCTGCACTTCGGGCGAGACTGTCGTCGCGATTTATTGCAATCCCTAGAAGCGAGAATTTTACGATTGTCTGTAGCTAATTCGTCAGTTTTATCACCTCCTTCCAAAGGCTTCAGCCTGGTGTAGATGGCGAAGGCTGCCTCTAGGTCTTGTAGCGCCTTTTTGCTAGGTGACGGGTGTTTCTTCACTCGGTGACTGATTTGAGTCGAGCGTATAGGATTTTGTCCGCTCACGGAAACCAATTTGCTCACTATACAATCTTGAATCGCTTCAGGGACATCGTTATGCTTAAATGTGGAACAGGCGAGCTTGAGGTCATCGCCATCGTCAATATGATGCAGCTGAGGATTGGCAATGCTTGCTCGCGGGGTAGAGGAGCCTGAGGGGCGCGCAGATAACACCCCATCAGACAGATTCTCCTCAAAACCTTGTTCATTAACGAAAGGGTCCTGGAAACTCGCGGAAATATCAGGCTCTGTGAGTGTTTGTAAGCCTCTCGTAGAATCGTGTGAACTGTGGCCACCACCAAGCACCAATCGACGCCGAGCTTGGTCCTGGTGATACAGCGGCTCTCGTCTAATGCCACCTCCGAAACTTTTCTGCGCTTTTCTTCCGTTCAAGCCATTACCCTCGTTTATGCGAAGCTCTCTTGTCGCTAGTGGCGAGGATGTGGAAACAGGCTCGTCATCGATATACGGGTTCCGTTTTTGATGTTGAGGCGATGTACTCATCCAAAGTTTTCGGTTGTTGGTATGTGTAAAAGGAACAAAGTATCGAATCCGCAGATGCATTGTGCTATGGACGGCCTTGTATTTGTTCATTGATACCGTTGTGATGGATTTCCGTGGTTTGAGAGTCGCTGTGGCCGTACTCGTAGATGCAATCTCTTCGTCAAAATCACCCGGACTCATACTTTTCCCGGTAATTGGCTTGATATCTTCTCGCACTGACCCTTCTACAGAGATACCAGCCCTACAGTCGTTGATGGAAGAGTCAACAGGGATGGGATGTGCGAAAAGCGAGTTTTGTTGGAATTCGATCGATGACCTCGCAACATCAACATCTCGCAAAGGTTGAGCTCGGCCACTATGACTCGCGAATAGAGCCCGACTGGGAGTAGTTATCCCTGGCCTAGTTCTCGTTCTGTTATTTTGCGGGCGCATTGCAATGGCGCAAGGACTTGGGCTGGATGATGTGTCCATTGGAACGATTTGGTGGGTTTTTGTAATAGCTGCTGTATTATGTTGTATTGATGATTCTGAAACGCGTAGGGTCGGTTGATTCGAGCCTGGAATGCAGCCAAGTTAACTTCTCAAATTGTTTCACCATCTTGGAGGACAAGGTACCTAGCTTGGAAGAGCTAACTGATGCCAAGAGACTTCGACGGTGCCGTTTATCATCCAACAAACGAGCTGCTGTACGTCTTTTGCTGTATACAGTGACAACTTTTGCCATGACGCACAGGTTTAACCAAAGGAGCGAAATGCAGCAAAGGCTGCTGGGCAGACATAAGGAAGAGGATAGAACGAGCGACTGGTGAAACGCGAATTAACGAACGAACGGAGAAGAACTCCACAGGATGCATAGCATCATTGAAAAGAAAAAGAGAAGCGGGAGAGAAAAGAGTCGAAATCCCATCACGTGGATCAACTGGCGCTATGCGAAGGCGATTGTTGAGGGAGAGAGACGGCAACCACGATACGTGGGTCGACCTCGGCTCGGGTTGCTGCAGGATTTAACGCAGCAACCGAGCTCGTTTCGATGCGAATTGATAAAATTGGAGCGATTTTAGCGAGCAAAAGGCGGCATCTGAGAATGGAACTTTCTGCGAGCACGGCGCATCGCCGTTTGCTGTCTGCCACCTGCTCACATACTGGGCGCCGATCTTGCTCCGATACAGGTACTCACAATCAGCACGACAGTAAAAAGGAGAACCTGAGTTGGGACATTACTCGCCCAATCTTGCATAAGAACTACGTAGAACTTAATTTAAACATAGAATTCACGTTTGTAACTATCTCAATTCATCTTCAGAATAGGCATGCCTCAGTATTGCAATTGGCTTGTCCCACGTGACGCTCCCAATGTGGCAAGGCCCCGCCAGACCCTGAGCGACGACATCATCAATTTCTGCCAGCTTCGAAAAAGGGCGAAAACGCAATTTTGACCATCGAGTACATCACGCACATCTAAAGGCTCTTCGGCCAGACAATTGAAACTCTCAATCGAATCCCGGGTGTTTCCATCAAAAACCGGCGTCTTCCACGAACGATCGGAAGACCTGCCCGCCTGCGGACTGCGCAGACCCCGATAGCTCCGAGTAGCGGGTGCGCCGAATCCTCGCCCACATCAACAGGCCACCGACGCGCTGCTGGCGTTTGCATTTATTTACCACAATTCTCGACCGATCTAGAGCACTGTATCGCCCCAAGAAGTTCAATCCTTCAACGCCACGATGCTACGCTACCTACAGGGCTTGGGTTTTACCCAGCAAGCCATGAACATCAGCAAGGCACCATCTGGCGCCTGGCAAGGTGCTTGGCGACGCCTCTATACAACCACACAGCGCAACATCGTCCAGCCCCCCCCAAATCAGCTCTGGCGCCTCGAAGCGTTTTGCAACTGCAATTCACCCATTACGGCCGATTGGGTTGCGGGCGGCAACGTCTGAGTGGGCGCCTGCTTCTCGAAGAGGCTTCCGCTCCTCCGCTTGGAGACGTAACACCACAAACGGCGAGAAGCCACAGTCTCTGTCGCTATCGGCACGCCTCAAGAAACTCTTTAAGGATTACGGCAAGTCGGCCATTGGCGTGTACCTCGCGCTCAGTGTTTTGGACTTTCCTTTCTGCTTTCTGTTGGTGCGCATTGTGGGCACCGAGACGATAGGTATGTCGCCCGCCAAAAGATGCCAACAACAGCTAGAATCATTGTGAAAGGTCCCAAGTTGCTGACCATATTTCCCTTGTGGGATTTAGGCAAGATTGAGCACACAGTGGTGTCAGCTGTTTCAAACTTCATCCCCGATTCGATCCGACAAAAGTGGCGCGATTACTGGCAATCCGTCAAGAAGACCGAATCCGATACCCTTGGGAATGAAGACGTTAGTGAAGCAGTGGAGATGATGAGCTGGGGTGTTGAGAAAGCCCAGGAACACCATAATGAGGAAGCCAGTGAGTATTCTTGCGTACATTTCTTAGTGGAATCAACAGGTCACATGTGGGCTAGACAGACCCAGAAGGCGTTTGAATTCTGGCCTGCATTTTAGTCTCGGCGGCTAACAGGGTGTTTTTGCAGGTTTGGGTACACAGCTGGCCCTTGCGTACGCCATTCACAAGAGTTTCATCTTCCTGCGCGTTCCGCTGACGGCCGCCCTTACTCCCAAGATCGTCAAGAAGCTTCGGTCATGGGGCTGGAACATTGGAAAGAAGGTGTAATCGGCAGTTTTCTCTCCCAAGTTATGCATACGACAAGCCTGCGGGTCAGCTACGGTGAGAAACGGGGATAAAGTGGTGAGGAAAGTTTGTTCATGCTCAATCCCTGAACAAAGTTGGCGTGAGACGTCACGCACGCGCAGAAGCTTTGCGAACAAGGCTCCTACCGTTGCGATAGCCGTTGGGTGAGGGCTGGACGCCAAGGCCTCACACCGTCTTCACGGCGAGTCAAGCATTTTTCGCGTTTCGAAACTGACGGGATAAGGTTTACACCGCCGAGGAGCCACGGAGTTCGATAAGAGGGGGGCAACAGGAAATCTGCTACCCTATACGGGGTTGTGCTTTTCTCTGTTGATAGATCTGGCAACTTCAACCCAGGCGTGACGAATACATATGGGCTAGGGAGCCAGCTGTAATTTTGACTTTCGGCGGAAACGGTTGATCATCTTGTATAATACACATGTACCAAAAGGAGGTGGAATTGGTTAGACCTGGATAGACTTAGCGCCACTATTTTCTGTAATTTTAGAGCATTCTTTTATGCGTCTTCCAAGATAGCCGTATCTGTCGAGGGATGTGGGTTTAGCCAATCGCTATGCAATTTTCCTGGATTCTGCTACACAACAGCGAGCCATGTTGGAGGCAAGGATCGGGCTGTTTTCAAAGTGACGTATAGTGTTCCGAGCTGGCAGTGAAAAAAAGTAAAACATTGGCAATGCGAGGATCGGAATGATTTAAGTTTGGCGTTGCAGCACGCCAGCCACGTTGGCAGGGATGTCAATACGGAGTGTGTGGCCTGGCTCCGTAGACCTGCATTGTGATGGAAAGTACTGCCAAGTATACACAGAAGACAACCCCCGTGGACTACTCAACGGTACTTGCAATATAATTGTAAAGTAAGAAGAAACAAGAGGGGTGTGGATTAGCGCTTTGGATGTGGATGTGATGGAAATGCGCAGCACCCGTCGCCAAGAAACCGTTTTATTCTTCCCGCCTGACTCTTCCTGTCTCCTCATCTTGCTCTCGGCCTTGAACGTGAATCTAATGTATAGTTTTGTTATTATAGATGCAGCAAATACTTACTCATGTTCGGACCGGTTTCTGCATCATTTCGCACGGACGTCTAATCCAACGAGTTTAAAGTACTGAAGGCATATGAGGGATAAAAGCCGAGCAGGCGTGCTTCAAAATCCCGAATGGGAGCCCGTGGCCACTGATAGATGCTGCCCTTGTAATAGAGCGCGGACCGCTGAGAAGTCCGACCAAGAACGTGCGTTCGGATTTGAGCAGCGTCCCGCCATCCATGCAACGCTGGTCGGCCGACTGGTCTGACTCTTCTTCTCCGCCTTCTATGGAGAAAGGATTGGGCCTCTTCACCCTTCATTGCCCATGCCTTTTTTGACATGGCAAACAAATCCAGAGGGCCCCTGTGAACGCCCCACACATACTGAAAGGGTCCTACCAGCACACACGCATTCCTTTTTCTGGCGCATACCCTGTTTGCCTGTGTGGTTGGCCCCAGCGCCCATCACAATGACGATGACGACTACAGCCAAGCAGACGGCTCCCTTACAAACCTTGAGCTGGTATTGTTGAAATTTTCTTTCCAGTAAACAAACTCTGTCTCTGAGAGCTGAATCTGGGCGATTGCTCATCATTCAGTAAACTTTTGCTGCACCCCCATGGTAGAGGCTGATGGGGCAGCTTATCCTCATGGGGAGGTAATGACAGTCCTTGTCTTAAGCTGAAGGCGCCTATGAAGTTTACTGAAAGCATTGGGCAGAAGGAGTTCAATCAACGGATTGGCTTCAGCCTACGTTGTAACTGGCGCATGGAGTGGCTGACGGTTGCTCCTGTTTATTTGCTTTGTTAGCGTGAGGCTGCAGGCTGAAACGAAGGCGACAGCGCCTGGCCGGGCCAGCCTCCAGCAAGCCAGGCCGCCTGTAATAAATGTGTGATTGCCAAACAAGGCTTGCGCGTTGTAACGGTTACATCACACCTCCATTTTTGCGGATTGTCAGTAGTTTGTTAGCTAATGGATTTCAGTTACTCCCTTTTTCAGTTGGCATAAAAAACCACGACAGGGTTTTGCGCTATTCTTATTTGACTATTTGCTTGCTTTGGCAGGTAAGCTAGGATAGTCGCTTAAACTTTCCGTCGCCAAGCTTTGCTGTGAAGCTCCCCCCCCGGCGAAACGGTGGATGAGGTGAACAGGCGCTGGCGCCCCGTAAACCTAAGAAAGCCTATCACGGCGGGGGAGGAGACAAAACATCAAACTGATTTGCTGTGCCTCCATCTCTTCCCTGCCACAAGGCTGCTGATACTTTGACAGCATCGCAGGTGCCAGGAAAAGAGGCAACCGCCCGAAGTGAACGGATAGTGGCTTTAGACTAGGCTCAGCCATGATATAGAGTTTGCTGCTCCTTCCTGCCCGCCGTTATGCTTGCTAATGCCACCCTGTCAGCTGGCCATTACGAAGTTTCGAACCGTTAACCTTGTTTTCATGTTGTTCCTGCAACTTGGCAGTGACCGCAAGACCAATGGTAAAAAGGCGTTGGTAGGGAAGGTTTGTTGTCTTACATCACCAGCTTGGCACCATAGCAGAAGACTAGCGCTTGCTGTTGAGCGAGAGCCTATTAGGGTGCGCGTGGCATGCAAGCGACTCAGGCTGCAGTTCTCGCATTGATATTAGCACTAAGCTGCAAACGCAGATATGGTATTACTGCGAACTATGGTGCCAGGCAATTGATTGGACGACCTCCTGGATAAACCGGCTCCGAAGATATAGATATTCATTCTACGAAAAATCATTTAGTAGAGAACAACGTAAAATCATAATAACACGACTGTAATGACGTCCAGAACTGTGGCGAGACATGACAAGGCCCCCAACATGTGCGTTGAGTGCGCGGACGAGACCTATCGCGCTGTGGCGTTCGCATGAACAAGCCGCGAAGGGGGCCTTGATTGTCGGCGTGGCTGGTCATTGTGCAGCGAATGAATGCCTCGATTCATGCTGAAGGTTTTTTTGTCACCAAGTTTAGGGCAGCAGGAAGATTCAATTTAGTTCAACAGCAGCGATGGCATGACGCCAGTGACGTGCGCCATACATCACCGTGGTAATCCTGTTCTGGCACAGTTGTTCAGCGGGGATGGCTACTCCCAAACTCTGTGTTGCAATGTATAACCATTGCTTTTGACACAGTCCGCGGATGAAAAGGACGAATGACCATCCCCTCAACAATTGGGAACACGGAGCAACGTGCCTGCGTCTGTCACTTTTCTACTGTAAGCGAGGGCAGGATGTCTCACGACACGACTTGCATTACAAAGGTTAATTCGCGGTTCATCATACCATCGCTGCTATGTGTAAGCAATGATGCATCTCCTTGCGGTCCAAGCAGCCTGCTACAAATGAGATAAATGACAGACGCAAAGAAATCATCTGAGTTCATGGGTAAAATGTAGAAAGAAAAAAAGAAAAAGAACAAGAAAAAGAAAAAGCGTGAGCTTGCGCAAAGCACAGGTTGGCGGACTGTGGGTAGGCGGTCCCGGCAGAAACAGATTTGACAGCTCCGTCCATGGCCAAATTGGGCAGAGGCTGAAAGGTGACCAGATGCAGCGCGAAAGTATAACTGGGCACTGTTCTAGGTAGAATTGGCGATGGGCGAATTTGACGCAACGTAATAACTAAACGAGAAACACGGAGGGGAATGCAGATCGTGCACTTTTGGATGGCTGAATTAGCGACGGCGGCCTCGTTTACCCACGGACAATGAGTAGGGAGACTTTTAGGGCGAAAAGCGAGGCTCTTGCCGGCTTGCCGGCCAGCGTATTTCTATTTAGAGGACATTCGTCATCATAGGGCTGCAAACTCGTGACTAGTTTTTCATACGGCGACTTGCTGAAGTTAGCTAGCTAGCTCAACAGGAGCTGTTTCCTGAATTGTGCACTTCGTCCGCCAAACGGCGTAAAAGTTGGTGGGAAACGGAGCTGGTATTTCGCCCGGAAGAACGGGCAGGAAAAAATAGAGTTTCGTCTGTCAAACCATGTTGTAGTGGCCTTGTCTCGCACCTCCAGAGGGTACTTGTGGCTTTCAAGCAAAATAGAGTTTGAACTTTGTGGAGACTAGCCTAGCCAGCTGGGGCTGCTAGAGCCCGCCCCGCGAGGCGAAAGACAAGAAAAAGTGACAGAAGCTGGAGTTACTAGACCATCGCTGAGTGGTACCTGACGGGCGTCATAACACGTTCGGTTGGGCATGGCCCGATTTCTTGGGAAGGGTGCGGCGACGAACTGACGAGCTAACTGGTTTCGCGTTTTGGTGTGTTGCATCACCGACGCGCTTGAATTTTGCATATACGACAATCCTGGTTATGCCAGGCTGATGAGAGAGAGCTAGCCTTCCAATGTGGCGGTCACTCCTGCGTTGTTGAGGTAGAAACGTCTCGGCTTAATGGCAGTGATTGAAACTACCGAAGATCGATTTCTTGGGAAGAGATTCATCATACGAGCCTCCATTTGGTGGGGTCAAACGGCGATTCGAGAAGAACATTAGAACGATATGAGCACTGCTGCAGAGCCAGCCCGCGGCTGTGATCGGTGTTGCATGAACCTTCCCACAGCGTTGAGAAAGCCGTAGTTTGGTTGGGGAAGGGAGCACGGCCCTCTGGTATCTTACCTTGGCTCAGGGCCCTTAGTAGCCTGACATCAGCATTGAGAACATGGACAACTTGCTCGGCTGGAATCCAGATATTCTTTCCAGCCTCAGAACTGGAAGGCTGCTTCCGCGGAGAGGCGATGCGTAATCTGCGGCCAACCCTTGAATATGTCATGAATATTGCAAGGCGTTCCTGCAAACGAGTACTGCGATGCGCCATCAAGTTGCCGATCTCAATTGGCAAGCGGGCCGTCAGGCTTGAAGTAGCCTTTCAGAATGCACCTCGTCTAGGCCATGTCCATCGCTGCATGACACGGTGTTGATACAACGCTGTTCACTTGCCGGGAGCAAGTCACTCGATTGTTACACTCCTGGACGGACTTCGTCCGATAAACATGGCCGTTCCAGTAAAACAAAGCAAATACCGAAATAAGTAACGCGCTGCTTGAACGAGTGTTGCAACACGCCCCCTTCCACTTGAAATGAGAGGCCGAGCCTTGGCTAAAGACCCAGGTGCACCTAGCACTGGCGCTAATGCAGAAAGTTGGATGCACGGTAAAGTTGGGCTAACATGGGACAGGGACTAATGCAGGTGGTGCGCCTCCACGAAGCCATCGTGGGCACCAGGGTTACACGAGAGCCAATGGCTCCCTAGGCCTGTCAACACTACGAGACGCAACAGACCTGTGTGCTATGATTTACTGGCAATTCGCGCCCTGTGTATCGCACCTCTAGGCCCAGAGTGGTCTCAATGATGCATTGGTAGTGCGGTTCTATCCCAAGACTGGTACTAGCTTCAAGCTTGGTCCAGTTGAGGCGGGTTGTGGGAAGCGGCTCTCGAGGCGGTATTGTGGGATAAATTAGTCGCTATTGTTTGCCATGTGCCAGCCATGTGCCAATCTCTTAACCGCGCACGTGTGTCTACCAACAGACGCCGTGACACAGGCTTCTGTTGCAGACATTGCTAACTGCAGAGGTGTCTCTTGGGGAAATCGGAAAAGCGCTATGATGACCGAGCTTGTGCGACATCCCATTACAGGTTTCCCTTTGCCTTGCGAAGTACCATGCCACGTAAATGGGCAAAAGATGCCTCTGCGGCATAATCTCACCGCTCGGGCTCGGGTTTCAGCCAATAGTTAGTAGCCTTGTACCCCAAATCATCTGTGCGGCAAGGGGCACTACAGACGATCTCTGCTCGGATTCGCTCTACTTGGGTCTCATGCCAGGTTAATCAGTAGGCGCCGCCCGCCTCTCGCTGCTGCAATAACACACATTTGCGTCTGGACTTTACAATCACCCTTCACATGTTTACATGAAGAATGGAAGTTAACCGAGCAGAAAAAACCGAAAACCATAGTCATGCTGCATGCTCAGAATTTAGCACTCAATGGAGCCGGCAGCATCACCTGCGCCAGCTCCAGAAACCGGCGACGCTAAAAATTAAAGTTTGCAGGGGTGTTCGCAACAATGAAGTTCGCGGGCATTAGGCCGATTTATTAGTGACCAGTCAGGGCCCCTTGGGTCAGGGGCCCTGAGATCCTTGTACTCTTTGAACTCTGCAACGGCAATGGACTATGAATAGAGAGCAAAGCGGTAGACCGGAGATGTTGAAATTGAAAAAGAGGACCCAAAGTCACTGGGAGACCGGGAGTGGATCGGCTGGGATCCATTCTGAGCAGAAGGACAAGCCCGGGGCATGGATATTGATGCCTCCGTCTTGAATGCACCAAAAATCCAGTAGCACTGGAAATATCCACCCGGTAAATCAGATGTACCCCCCAACAAAGCTTCATGAATAAGTAATCCGAGAAGATATAAAGCCATGCTTACTGATCTAGAAAATTGAAGAGGAGCTCCACGCAAAGTCATGGCAACGTCGTGACGTTAGTACCGTCAAGCTGGGGACTTCGGCTACTGGGCCTTGTCAGAACTCTTGCCCCGCGGCTATATTTTGTATCTCTTAGGTAATGAATTGATATTAAACGGCGATGGTAGGCTGCAACTTGCATCGGTATCACTCCAGAAATATCAGAAACTGGATCAAATAAAGCGCCCCAAGTGAGCATAATATCGCGCCGATCGGCACAACTTGGCATATTTCTGCACCGGCACTGTGGTCTTCCGGAGGGGTCAAGGCGGCGCGCGCACACCATTGAGCGTCCATGGGGCACCCTGGCACTCTCTACGAAATCGGCTCTCTGGTCATAGGATAGTGTCAAAGATCTGAGCTGCTGTGCCGGTAATTGACTCTATGATCGCTTTTAGCAAGTCCTTATTCCTTTCCGTTTGACTGCCACAAGTTCTCCATGGTGGGCAAATCTGGAAACAGGTGTGAAGCTAGCTAAAGGTTAATCGCGTTATTCGGCTCGGTAGGATATCGTGGCTGACTATACGAATATATGGCAGATGTCATCAAAATCCTTCAGTGACATTTTCTAGGCAGTGATTATATTCGGCCTTACGCATCACAATCTCCTTCTAGAAGTACGACTGCGGAATGCGACTTCCCGTTGTGCGCAATTTGATCACCCGCACACATACGCATGTCACTGCCCCTCCTCTGGATCCACGCGCTGAAAGAAGGTCGGACAGAATCAAGACGATAGGCGCAGCGGCCGCTCAGCCGGTGTTCTAGATGTAGATTTCGTCTTGGCTATGACATTGTCGGCCGCCATTACAGGCCAGAACCTAGCGACGAGATCTTTCGGGTTTTGCAAGGCATCGTCA
>JANAKD010000806.1:0-12766 GCA_027627215.1 Lecanicillium saksenae | reverse complement strand
TCGTGGGCTTATGATCCAGCGGCTGATAAATGGCATACACTGGCGCCCATGCCTCGCGGATTTGAAGCGGGCAGCGCGGCGGTCGGTGTGCATGGCCATCTAATCGTGCTGGCAGGCGGCTTGCGCTCGCTAATCCCGGGTGTCGAGGGCGGGCAAGACACGGTCGATAGCGTGGTTGCGTATGACTTTCGTGCTGATGTCTGGCGCATGATGCCTGCGCAGGCGCGGACGCTGCCGGAAGGACGAGATCACGCGGGCGCGGCGGTCGTCAACGGCACGCTGTACATTGTAGGGGGACGACGCCGCGGCCAGAATAATGTGCGTGATACGGTGTTTGCGCTGGATTTGACATGCATGAGCACAGGATGGAAGGTGAAGGCGGAGAGGATGCCGACGGCGAGAGGCGGACTGTCGGCTGCCGCGATCGGTAAGACAATCTACACATTTGGGGGTGAAGGAAACCCAGCGCAAGGCTCGCGCGGTGTGTTTCCGCAGGTCGAAGCCTATGACACGACAGCGGACACTTGGAGGAAATTGAGCAACATGACAACGCCGAGACATGGGACCTACGCTGTCGCTGTGGGCGGGGCTGTGTATATTCCGGGCGGCGGCAACCAGCAAGGGGCTGGTCCCGTCAGTCTGCACGAAGCATTTTATCCTTGACGCTATCATGAGTAGGTGAGACGTTGGGCGAGGGAATCCCATGACCAATAGGTGTTCTCGGTGACATTTGTGAGAGTGATTGAGAATTGAAGCAAGACATTGGCACTCCAGCCGCGTTTCTTCTCTTCTGAGACTTGCGCCGCATGACCGTTGTCGCGCAACTCGCGACTCGCTGACGACTGTGTCAAATCATAGCCAAATTACAAACCAAGCCGTTCTATCTGGCGGATTTTGCTATGTTAACGGAAATAGACGTGGCCTAGCAAGATGTCTCGGTGCGAAGGACACCAAGATAATCGGCTCGAGAAATAGAATCAGCATATTTACGTATGCCCACCGGAGCTCTTTCGCATTCTGACCAAGGGAGATTTTCCACTTAATCGTGTTCAATCACGCCCCAGCCACCATCGCCGACCCTGTGCGAGTTATACACCATGTACCGAATCCTATTCTATACGTCCCCTATTGTCCACCCACACTTGGCCCCATGCCAACCGCCTTTCCTTCCGCTACTTGCTAGATCAATTTGCAACGCTCGAACAATATCAAAGCCCACCACGCCCCAGGCGCGTCACTCGAGTGCTAGTCCTACATCTACAATAATTACCTGTCACCCCCTCAAGCTATTGTGTCATATTAATGGCGCTCGTTTGCTTCAGCACTATCCTTTACACTCACCCAGCCCCCTGGTGCTCATTGCGAGTTCATTATCGGTTGTAAAACGGCCTTTCGCTCCTGCACAATTTATTGCCGTTTGGTAGTTAATTCTACTATTATGTTAATCGTCTCGCATCCTGCATTTCTCCAGTAGGAGAAGGAAAAAAGAAAAAAAATCCAGGGCAATCTATCATGCTGATCATTGGTCTTCTGCGAGTCACATTGCGATCGTTGGCTCGCAACGGAGTCGGCTTCAAGCTGTAGGGTAGCATCACGGCGATGCCTTGACAACCACCCGTCCCGACGGCCCGCTATTACTGGAAGACTTGTGGCTCTCTTCATCAAGCAGAACGAGGAGCTTGCTCGCGTGACTGAAACTAACGGAATAATTTTCTGGTAGCATTTTTAATTGTTAATCACCGAATCAGCCTCACTGTGGGTAACAATATTATATACCCATCCTGTTTTCCATAACGAGAAGTGTGCTGCGAGGATCGCGGGTATCACTTTCAGCTAGCTGGGTCGCGCGTGGGTCAGCGCTGCACAACCAATGGAGAGTCAGGCGGATTGATTCTCCCGTATTATCACCATGACGGCGAAGCTGCTTCTAGAAGCCGTTTCCGAGTCCAATTTAATTCAAGCAAGGCAATTTCGTACATAGAGCTGAAAGCTAGCAATACGTGAGCTCCATACAAGGTATGCCGATCGCTGAAACGGGGACAACTTAAAAAGGCCGACAGTTGCCCTCTTGTCCACTGCGTATTTCGAAAGTCAACATCACTACATTTTTTCTCTTAATAAAACACACAATACAATTCAACTTCAGCTTTCGCAATGAAGATTTCCTCTATTCTTGCCTTCTCCTCGATGGCCCTCATGGGCGTTGACGCTTGGAGCTTCACCGTCTGGACCGAAGACAACCAAAAGGGCAAGCACATGCACTTCAAGAGCATGTACGCGGACAACAACTGCTATAACATCCCTGACAACATCACGAAGGAGCGCATCGGGTCCTTCACGTGGTGCAGCGCAGCCTGGACGCGCTGCTCCATCACCATGCACAGCAAGCCGGCGTGTGCGGGTGAGAACCTCGGCTCTGCCACTGCTGGGTCGCCGAAAGAATGGTACAAGAAGAGCACAAGCAAAGAGGGCTCGTACATGAAGAGTTTCCGCATTCAGGGCTGCAAAAAGGTTCCCATTGTCGATGCCGACATTGATGTGACCAAGTGCCTTGACGATCCCAACTAGTTACATCAGCTAAACCTGATTTGGCTGCTTGCTTAGGACACATCTGGAAGTGCGAAGGAGATGGACTCTATCCATGGGTGGCAGTGCAATCTTTTATGATGTAAAGAATAAGAATAGAAATCCTAGGGAGACACCACATATGCTGCACCGATTCCGTTCAAATAATATTGTATATTTTGTAGTCAACTACTAGAGAATACAGAATATCTGGTCCAAAATACATGAGTGCACAACAGTGAAGTGTTGCCTCTGTTCTACCGTGAACGAGTGCCTTCGTTGATGTATGCGCCCTGGTATTGTCCGTCCTCTAGCAACTACTGATGCGCCTTTTGTGATATATTTACGTATTTTCGGCCATATTTGGGCAACTTTAATTGAGGCTTCCTGTTTCCGACATGGCGTTCACGCTTGGGCCTATGCAATATTTAATATATTGTTTTATTTCCTTTAATTACTATTAAAAAAGGTAAGTAATGACTACGAATAAAAGTGGAGTATAATAGAAATACGATTAGTATTTTTATTATATTTATATTTAAAAAGAGCTAGCGTTATATGTTAAATATGTATTCGCTTGAGTGTTAATAATGGAACTATATCCTCCTAAAACTTCATTCCCAATGCTACCGAGGATAAGCTTTGTCAATCCGTCACCCTCACAGGCGCTACACTCCATGTGAGCATTCCACGTCCATTGCAGCAGACGCTCCATGCTCTGATATACAGTGAGAGGCGTTCTCGTCAAATCATCATTTCGAATTCGTTTCCGTTGAAATAAAAGGCTCATCAGTGCTGGATGGCAAAGGCACTGCTCCTTCGCCTGCGCTTGGGCGGAGAGCGACTGGACTTGGCATTGATTCAGCAACGGTATCACCGACGCACATCCATCCTGGATAATGTTTCTATCCTGTACATGATTTTCGTGGTTGTAATTGGGAATTTCTATGTCTGATTGGCAGAATGACTCGGCGGGTTGTGATGGTTGATATGAAGGTATGGTCGCAATCAAGCAATGGCTTGGGACATTTTCTGGTGTTCTGGCGTCGCTATCATTGAGTGTTGATATGCTGCAGTTCTGCGTCGAATAATCAAAGAATGCTGCTGTAAAATCCTTCGCGGAACCCTGGCCGTCATATTCTCCAGTGGATATATACTCAGCCAGCTCTGCTTCTTCGCCGTGCGAAATGTCGCCAGGTGAAGAGCCTGATGAGCTGGAAGGTGTGACTGTATCTGTTGCGTGATGCCCTTCACTTAGCAACGAGGCTGTTTCCCCGGCACTTTTCAACATTCTGGGTTGATTTGGAATTGTCTCGTCACGCGTTGGATTTCTCGGCCGTCCGCAGCGTCTATTTGGTGTGTAGTTGCACACAATGCCCTTGTTGGCACACCGCGAACATGTCGGCTTCTGGCGACTGCAGCGGAGCTTCAGCGACTTGCAATGGTCACACGTTCCGAGCGTGAATACAGAGTGACGCTTGATGGATGAGGCTTGATGTCCCGGGTCGTCCATGATTGCCTCGAACATGGCTTGAATCTTGTGAGATGCAAAGTCGTTAGTATTATGAAAAAATAGCGGAATGACAGTAGCGGGCTCCAAGGCGGCATCAACATGAACAAGAGGAAGCACTGGCCCGCAATATAAGCATTTCAATCGTTCGTCCTAGATATTCACGTGAATCAGCTTCCAATCTCGGCGGACGCTACGTAGACCTCTAACGGGCGCTCGTATCGAACGCTCGTGGCGGAATTAGAGCCGTGCATCCTTACAGTGAGTAGGCTAAACATAGACATGGAACCGCTACTCCGCAGGGGACAAGTTCATTGGTGGCCTTGCACCCCTTGTGCGCCGTGCTGCTGCATACTTATTTTTTCCGATTGCGTCGTCATACCTTGTGGACTATCGTACCCCACGTACCGGCCTTAGGCATACGGCTTGTGGGCGTTGAGATCCACGTAACACCAGGAGAGCATACAACTGAAGCTGCCTTACGCAAGAGGCATCCGGTGCAATTCTAAACTAATTGATAGAAGGTTGCTATCAAAGCCTTGGAGATTTACGTATTCCGAAGCTACATGTGAGGCACTGTACGTATGTTATAGAACAGCTTCAAGTATGTAAACAGTTCAAGTGGAATGGACAGTATTACCCCAGAAGAGGAGATCAGGAATGGCGCGAAGAGGCTCTGCCACTTCCATGATGGACTTAGCTTAGAACTGCCCGGAGCAGGACCGGGGGTGCGCGGCACGCCTTAGTCGTAACAGCTCGATCAGGAAGGGAGACCGAATACATTACAAATTGCCTCATTAAACCCGGTTGAATGTTACTGAAAAGGAGAGAATGAGTCAATCCAATGTCACAACTCCCCTGGTTGAGCGGGTAGCGCAATGGCGCAGGTGACTGGTACGCTATCCATTTCCGAGTAGCCTATCCGATTTTCAGACCTCACCAGGTGGAGCAGGTTCGAAGACCCAACCCCCACTTTTCCAGCCGGGTCAGATTTAAGCTTATAACTGTCATGCAGGGTAGTTATTAGTCACAGGGGGATTGAGCTGATTGATCACAACTATCCGTGTGGGCGCTGGTACGCCTGGAGACACCTAAGGGGGTGGCTACCGTGATTTACGGATAAATATAGAAAATAACGCCTTTTATGGAATAGCGGCCCGAGTACTTACTGTCGCTGGCGGTCCAGCCTGCGTGACAATAACAAGAAAGTGGGCAGGGCTTTCCCGCCAACTAAGTAGCGAGCAAGTAGCCCCTCGATTAGTAGTAAGGGTGGTAGCTGTCGAGCATGGCTCTCGCAACTGGCAGTCGGGATCCGCCTGGCCTTAAAGGAAAGAGCGCGACGCAGCCAGGCAAGTGGCGTAAAGGTGTGACCAGACGGGCTCCTTCTAAAGAGGCGATATACATATATAACGCAATTATTATTTTAAGAAAGAAACTTTTTTATCCTCTTGTTAGTGGTAAGGCTTTAAAGAGGCTATTAACAAGTATTATAGTTAATAAGAACCTATAGAAGAGGGTACTTTAATTTTACTAGTAAATCAGCCTCCAAGAACAAGATGGGTGCGGAGGAGTACGTGATTGATGTTGGTCTGTCCGTTGAGAAAGTGGACAATTGCCGACACAGGGCTTGGCACGGCATATCCAGCGAGCAAGCAACTATAAATACATAACGTTAAGCTTCGTTTTCCTAACGCAGAGAACAGTACCCAACCACGTCTTCATCAGAAAGCCCCTTTCCTACCTTTTCCCTCTTCGACCCCGCCAAGGCTTTTACCTTGCAACAATGCAGACGACTCTTCTGGCTCTCACCGGCATCCTGCTCGTGGCCCAGGCCAGCCGCATTGACGACGTTGTGGTGGTCGCTTCCAGACGAGACGTCATTGGCAACATCCGCGAGAGCGCCGACCCGCTCGAGATTGCTTTCCAGCCTCTTCTCGACTTTGATGGAGACGGTTGCTACCAGACCTCCGCCATTGACGGAAACGGCAGGGTGAATCCGGGTCACGCCGCTACTGGCACGCCCCAGGGCGACTGTCGTGACAAGCGCCAGCTCGACAGCTCCAACACGTACTCGCGCAAACGGTGCAACAATGGCTACTGCGCCTTCATGTACGAGGTGAGTTTCTATTCCGTCCTTTCTCGCCATTCCTCGTGTGCGCTTTTGCGGGACCGCCTTTGTCTCCGGGGCCACTGGACGGGAGCACAGCCCTGAGCCTGTTTCATATCCTAACCTGGTCTCCCGACGTAGTACTACTTCGAAAAGGACCAGTCGGTCGGTGGCAGCTTCACTGGCGGCCACCGCCATGACTGGGAGAATATTGTCGTCTTCACCAAGGGTCAGAGCGTGGTGCGCGTAGCACCTTCGTGCCATGGCAAATACGCCCATGCGAGCAACAGCTTTCCGCTCAGGGACAAGCACCCGCTGCTGGTATACCACAAGGACGGCGGAGGCACGCACTGCTTCCGGTTTGCGAACAATGATGATATCGGGCACCCGGAGAACCCAACAGGTGGTTTCTTCCGCGCGCCGCTTGTGGGCTGGGACAACTGGCCCAGTGTTAACCTCAGGAACACGATGCTGAACAACTGGAAGGGCGGTGTCGGGCCTAAGCTTGATGACGAATTTGAGCTCTCTCTCCGTGATGCGGCGGGCAATGGCGTCCCTGGATTTGATCCATCGCGGGACTCATAGATGGATGCATGGCGAGGTTATTGTATGATATAACTGTAGGGAGTCTGGCACCTAGGCAAGACCTGTGGTTGCACGCGCATGTCGACTTTTCTGTTGAATATATTTTCAATTGGTTGCTATTATGCCCGTTCGACCATGTAGCTCCTATGAAGAGGAGAAGGGAAGGAGCTTAAGCGACTATATGAAAACAGATCAACACTTTTACAGCTTCGAGTTAATAAAGGTTCTAGAACTCGGCGCCGCAGCCGCCGTGCCAGTGGTTTGCCCATTATATGTACCAGCCCCTAGGCCATCGCATTCTGAAGATTGTCTGACCAAAGTTTATTGAACTTCACTTTGCCCTGGAGAACTGCATACCTGCGGAACGGCTACCCACGGCCGGATTGGCGAGCGCAATACTGAAGAGGCAAGCGAGAAGAGTAAAGCTCGAAGTGGGGGTTTGTAAAAAGGAGAGAAATGAAAGCAATGTGACACCGAGATGTGCATTAATTAAATAGCGCTTAGAGAATAATGAAGAATACGGGATTACGAACGGCAGCGAGCCGTAATACCAGACAATGTAACGCGGCGCCAGCCTGGAATAAGCAGACCGGAATGTTGGAGCTCCTCGTGCCCTAAAGAGGCTCACCTCCTTTCTCGTAGGCTGCATTTTAAACGGTCAAGGACAATTAATGAGAATGCTTCACAATGTTCTAGGAATATCAGTCTATACAATACTCTTCCCAATCCTACAATATTCTCATTACAGGCATGTGACAATATGCGCTAGTAGTTAGGCAGACAACTAGTAAGGGTCGAGAATACAACCCTCAGTGGTATAGGGTTCCAGTCCAAGTTAGTTCTATTGTTAAGCTAACTAGGTGACTGATATAAGTATCGTAAAGCTAACAAGAAGGCTAAAAGAAGAACTCAGAGGCCAGCGAGCTCCGGTCCTGAGCTTGTCCCTGCTTACCGGCGGACGGTAGCGAGGATGGCCGAGCTCAAGCTCAAAGCCACCGCGCCGACCGAGCTTCATCTAAGGTCAGTCCGTTACACAATCCATGCTGCTGCAATATTGCAACAAGGTGTTTACGCTGAGTTTCTGTTAGGGTCTAACCCGTGACAACGACAATAGTATATCATGCCATAGATTGACTTGAGTAGATGAAAATCAGGTCTACTATATAGGAACGAATAACAGCGGCAAGAGAATCCCACGATATAATACTGCCAAGATTACTTATATACACTAATCTAAATATGAAAAGTACCAATTATATCTAATCTAACGTATTCTCACATAAATGTTGAATTTATGTTACATTCCCTGTTTAGTTTTAATGTTCGTCGCTGAGTAACCAAGGCGAACTAGTACTCTCCCAAGGCATGGGCCTAACACCAGCCATATTTCTTCACCATCGCATTCCGCAAATTATTCTACTACCTAGCAGCGAGCGGAAACTGGTCATTTCTGTTAGTCACCTCCAGCTTATAGCCTTTCGAAAGTCACAAATGACACCCGACTTACTTGTCTCATCCTCCCTGGGGACCTTGGCGTCTGCGTTCTGGATGATGTAGTTCTCCATGGCATCGCGGGAGGATTGTCCCTCATCCACGGCCTGCAAAAAGTCGCTGTGATGCGTGCCGTTGAGCATGATGCTGTAGGTCCAACCGTCCACATCTGTGGACAGCAGGTCGGGCGCCCTGCAGAGCGCCGGATCCGGCTGCGCGGCGTCGGCATCCTCGACGGACATGCTTCCCGGGGATGGGTCGCTGCTCCAGAACGAACCAGTGATTGTGTATAGATGAGTCACACAGCCGGAGCTTCGCTCGAGAGCCACACGGCACAAGTCGTTGGACTGTGAAGATCGAGCGTAGAGCCAGGCCCGCACGCACGGTTCCCGGAATAGCACTTTGGAAGAGCTGAAAATACTGCCCCGACTACCACAGCATCCGTATTCGGGCATGTTGGAGCAAATCCTGCGGGGTCCTTGGCAGCTCTCCTCTTCGTACAGATACACGTCGCCAGTCAGCGCGCTCACGCAGTTGGCAACAGTCAGTGCCACAAGCAGCTGGGTTTTGTGAAGCATGATGATGATGATGAGGTTAGGGGGTGGAAAGATTCTGTGTAAATCGAATGCAGTAGAAGTAGCTCTTTGAGATTGACATTCTTGCTACGGTGGCGCGGCAGATTCCAATATATACGTATATCTCAACAGCGCAACAGTCGTGTTTGATTCCGCCGTCCAACGTGAGGAATGGTCTAATTCATTAGGCCGAGTGGCATTCCCGCCAATCTGGCTGCTTGCTTGCCTATGGGAATTGCCGGTTGGCTTGTCCCAACCCGCCGATGCTTTGACCAAAGTCAGCAGCACGCTGCTTACGCGCCAAGTAGCCACCGGCCATTATGTCCAATCGTATTGCGAGGGTCAAGTCGCGAATCAAATTGACGCCCCCAAGTTCCCCACCTGCTGGGCACCACACAAAACCGAGCTAATGTTGTCGGATATTTGTGACCAATGGTGCATAAAGTGAAAGACTTGCATAGCGCCACAATCACGTATCTGCGGAAGATATTTGGTCTTGGTACCGGCTCATACCACAGTAACCCATGATTTGTTGGAAGCGGCACGGCGCCGTGGCCGCGTTGACCAAGCAAACTCGTCTACACGTCCCAAGTGTAAATTTGGTTGACTGGGGATTCCGAGGCCTCGCGACTGATATGGCGCACCTTGACTCGGAAACAATCCCTAATCAATGAATGGAGGCAATAGGTAGCCCGACTACACAGGAGGGGGGCTGAACTCGCTGCGCTCGTACCCATCGGAGAAACTCTCGCTTCTAGCTCATGCACTACAGCAGCACCAACCAGGCCAAAGAAGAACGAACAGGAAAAAACAATTAAAAGAATCAAAAAATAAATGAATCAGGCTAGAGAGAAAACATTTTCAATAGTATATACTATAAAAAAGGACCAGTGTTGTAAAATACTATTTCTCCTGGCTAATGCTTGTCTTCAACATCTAGAAGGCGCTGTAACCAGGGAGGTTATACGGTTACATAAAGAGAGATTAGCCAACCAATGCTGCACCCGGTTGCTTCCAGTATCTATTGTAATGCTGCCAATAACCCAACACTTGACCATGTTTCACTAGCTCCGATCGCACGTTTAGGAACAGCCCGAGGCCCGGTTCGAAAGGCAAATGGACGTCTTTTGCTGCTGATCCTTGATGTGCACGTTCTTTATGATCCCAGACCGCTTCTGGTTATTCATGCAGCTGTTGATCATGAGCTCCACGTATGACTCCAAATCGTGTGCATTTCCAACAACGTATTCGCTCCACGAGACGTAGCATCCCCCGTGATGAATATTGCGTGGCTCCCGTTGCAAATTCTTCGAATACGTGCCATCCTGTATTTTTCTCAGGAGGGTGCTGCAATCGTCCTTGGGAGGGGCACGATCAAAGTCACATTCGAGATCGTCGCGCTTCTCAATCGCTACAGCGGGAGCAACGGCAGCGGCAGCGGACCAGGCCATGAGAGCAGTAACAAGAGTGGTGAGATGCATTTTTATTTGGGCACCGTGGCAAGGAAGGTTTCTAAAAGAAAGTCTTGAAGAAAAAAGTAGGATGTCAAAAGTGTTCTGTTGCAGGGGATGGTTTTTGCAAAANGAAACGTACAAGGCAGGAGCTATTATTTATACTCCTTTGCTCGACTATACGCAATTCTCATCCAGCAATATTCTCATAAAATGCCGACATACTAATCATGGACAATACCTCCTATTACTCCATTGCATATTACTCCATAGCCAGAGGCCTCGGACAATTTTATTTGCAGACACACAGCCCTGCATTCAATCCGTCCACAGTGCCAGTCATCCTGCCAATGCTAGTCAATTCTCTCTCCAAATAAGCGTTGCCCACTTTAACCCCCTTCCGCCTCCTTTACCCCAAGTTCGGCATTTTCAGCCAATCATAGCTGAAGGGGCCCTATATCTACATGGGAGCATATTCCTTGTTTGTTAAATTCGGAGGACGACAAATGATCCGTCTACACAGCCGGTCAATTCTCCCGCGAATCAAAAGTAACCAACGTTTGCCCCTTGTTATAACATTACTCGGCAATTTGAGCCAATGATAACTTAAGAAAGCCTAATGTCTTTATGGAGTCAAAATGTTTCTTTCAGCTGAAGTTTGGACCGCAGTTGTTGGGCGTCCAAAATGGCCGGTTCGGGGCGGGCCAAGCCTGGCCAAGTGAGGACGGTCGGCGAGCTGAGTGTTTCCTACAATGGCCAGCATCCGCCCAAAGTCGCGGGAGTCTCGGTCGTGGTTACTGGTCGGATGGAATACGAATTGTGGTTGCCTGCTGGCACTAGTTTCTAACCGATGCCGCCTGTAGTCGTGCAGCTAATGGTAAGTTGATTGCTGAAATGGACCTCTGCCAGAGGGTCCCATTTCGACAGACGGGCAATTGGCCGTCTTGAGAATTCGCGGCCAAAGCATGTAAAATAGTCTGCTCGAGAAGTATAAATACAAAGGAACACCCTCCCAACTGGACAGAATCTAGCAGCCTCGACCAAAAACAGCAGCTACATCGACCCTCCGCGTACACGGAGCATCCTTTTCTACTTTATTCTACTCGTCGACTTGGCGTATACTTTAACCATCTCTTTCGGGACATTGTCAACATGAAACTGAGCCTGCATCTCGGTACCCTTCTCTGCGCCGCTCTGGCGTGGTCTTCGTCAGCTGCCGCTGTCGGGGACAACGAAGCACTGGACAAGCGCGCCCCGACGTACTATTGTGGTTCCGGAAATGTGCCCAGTAGCGGAGATTGCGATACCTTGTACAACAATATCCTGTCCGGCGCAACTTTTGCAAACCTGGAGACGGCGGATCCCCGCAGTCTTCGTCATCAAGGCTGTTTCGTCAGTTGGAGTGACAACGTTGTCGGAAACGCGAGAGATTTGCTTCCATACATCAGAACCTTGAAGGACGAGTGCGTCAAGAAGAAGAAACAGTCAGGAATTGTCAAGGACGTTCATTTGCAGGACCAAGCAAAGGGTACAGCTATCTGTGTTTCGAACCGGGGAACAAACTGTCACAATTAACGGAGGGCACATGTCACATCTGAGAGGCTGTCATATCTAGCTACCATAACGTCAAGCATGGCAAGATACATCAAATAGCAATGAGAGAGCAGCTTTATACCTTAACATCTCGCTACCTAGTTGTAACAATAAGGGCGGTGATGTTTATTAACCTATTCGAGATAAAAACCGCGAAGCATCAATATAGAAGAATCCGTTTCAATCTCACAGCAACAACCAACTATCTACATTATAATAAGTTGATTTTTTTGGCTTGCTTGCTTCTCAAGCTTGTTTACTTATCAACTAGTTATAATAATATTTTTTATTATATATTTATCTAGAATTTATAAGAGCTACCTTTTAAGGTGTCTCCAAGTGTCTTAATGCTAATTAATGTATATAACTAGCTCTAATTAATTAACTTAACTCGCTACGACTAATACCTTCCCTGCGTGATAGTTTCTGTGACATTTTCGGGGCACCTCGTACAAGTACAGCGGTCGCTACAGCGCCTCCTACGCTAAAGTGCGCCGAAGGGAGCGCCCTGACCTACCTAACTACCGGCCCCATTAAACTGGTCGGATTAGTGGATCCTGGTTTTTCCCGTCCTTGACCAGGAATCGTCACAAACAGTAACCCGTACAGAGGCGCTCTTCAACCTTCAACCCTCCACCGGCCACCGCCTGACCCCCCGTCGTGACAGCGGCATCCCGGGTCACCTCGTCACTCGCTTCCTGTGTTCTTTCCAATCCCCCTCTGCTCGCCTGGGCCGAATGCCTCCCCGTCTCCGACCATCACGCGCTCCGTTGACTGGCTCAACGGTGTCTCTCCGACGCAACCGTTAAGCAGCATCACCCTCCTTTGACGTACAGCCCGCGGCACTCCCCTAGTACCTCTGTACTGTGCGTTTCACAATGGTCTCTAC
>JANAKD010000805.1:0-12768 GCA_027627215.1 Lecanicillium saksenae | reverse complement strand
GGCCGCGCGCCGCGTCAGCAGAAGCCCAAGGACCCCAATGCGCCGCCAAAGACCTCTAGCCAGCGTGAAGTTGAGCTCATCAAGCGTCTGCGCAAGCTCGAGGGCATAGTGGAGGAGTTGAGTGGCCAGATTGAGGTTGAATCGGGCAGCGCAAGACAGACGCACTCCGAGTCTCCTCGTGTCGGACCGGGAGGCGAGGGGTCCTCTCTCAGCCATTATTCCTCTAGCCTAGATTTCTTTGGGCGCCCGTCTAGCGAAGGCGGCCACGACACGAATCCCGATGTTTTACGAAAACGAGACGTTGGCAACCAGTTTGGCCGCATGGTTCTAGGCGACAACAAAGGAACGGCGAGATATGTCAGCAGCGGGTTCTGGTCCAAGATGAATGACGAGATCAATGCCATTCGTGCCGAAACGCAGAGGCTGACCGACGACGACGACGAGTCCGATTATGACGAGTCACCAATGGAAACACCTGATCCGCTGAGCAATCTAATCGACCATCATGCCTTCATCTTGGGATATCGATCCGTGGATGTCGACCTAATCAAACTCCATCCACTTCCTTCGCATGCAACATTTCTTTGGTCCGTTTTTCAAGAAAACGTTGAGCCTCTCGTCAAAATCATTCATGTACCTACAGTCGATGCCTTGTTACGAGAAGCGAGAAAGGATGCTTCTTCGCTGTCACCAGAAAACGAAGCCTTAATCTTTGTTATATACTTCTCAGCCATCACTGCTCTCGAGCCTGAAGAGGTTCAGACAAATTTCGGCGCAGACAAGTTTGTCCTGTTGGCACGTTACCGGTTCGCGGTGGAGCAGGCGTTGGCCAAGGCTAATTTCTTGAATACGTCGGACATTACCGTGTTGCAAGCCTTCACATTATTCCTGCTTGTTGGCCGGCGGCATGACGATAGCCGATTCTGCTGGTCCCTCACCAGTCTCGCCGTCCGCCTTGCCCAGGGCATGGGCTTACATAGAGATGGGACGCATTTTGACTTGACACCGTTTGAAACAGAGATGCGAAGAAGAGTGTGGTGGGGCTTGGTTACACTTGATCTTCGATCTGGCGAAGAGCTCGGTACCGACATGGTTATACCTGATGGAGGCTACGATACACACCTACCTTTGAACATCAACGACACCGACATCAGCAAAGACTCTAAAGAGTTTCCCGAGCCGCGCGAGGGGCGATCCGACTGCGCTGTTGCCGTTGTCAGGTACGAGATTTGTGCCATGGCTCGCCGCATCCATTGTGCATCTTCTGCGTTGGCTCTGCGCTCCGACAAGAGCAGCATCGCAGAAAAGGAGCAGATGCTCATCGAGGTGTACCAGCGCATCGAGGACAAATTTCTTCGACATGTGGTGGATGAAATGGATCCCTTATACTGGGTTGTGGCAATGATTACCCGCGTAATCATGGCGAAGACATGCTTAGTGATCTATCACCCGCTGCTCTTCCCGGGGGCTGAGGAACAACTATCGAATGAGGTTCGTCAGAGGCTGTATGTTGCCGCGATTGAGATTATTGAATGCAATCACAAGCTCGGCACGGATCCCCGCTGCAAGCAGTATCGCTGGCTATTCAAGACGTACACGACCTGGCACGCCATCTCATACGTCCTTGTGGAAACATGCCGTCGGCCTTGGACGCCATTGGTAGAGCGTGCTTGGCATGCTGTTACTGGATACGAAGGAGATCCCGTAGAGCTGGCCAAGAAAGCTGACCACGCCGCGGTATTCCTCCCACTGCGAAAACTCTTTGCGCGCGCGAGAAGGCATCGCGTAGCCGAGATTGCGAAACTGCGCACCAATCCAGACGAGGCAAGGCGTCTAGACTTTGCCGAGCGTATGGACCCAGAGCCAGCTCGCTTTGGGCCAGTTCCTGGTGCAGAGCATATCATGGACCAGGCCAGGGAACGATGGAGGCTGCTTGTCAAGCCTGAGGGCACCAGTCCTTCGCCGTGGATGAGCTCCAAGGCGGCCGGTGGAAGTGGCAACACCGTACCAACTGAGGAAAGCTCACAATCCGTGCCGACGCCGATTGACACAAGCACCGTCGCTGGCTTGCCGATGCAGACAGGCCAGACGCCGTCAGCCAATGATGTCAACTATGCCATGAACTTTGTAGACGTGCTCATGAACCAGAACAATGTGCCTGTGTCGGAGTTTTGGGACATTACCAATATGAGCCCAGCCGCTGGTGGTCTCGACATGGCCACCCAGCAAGCACTGCAGAATCCGGGCCTGGGACTGCAGCCTGCCAAGGACGCAAGCGGACAGCCTCTTCTCTGGGCTGATCCTTTTACTGCCGGGGGTATCAAGCTTGATGACGTGCTGGCAGATGATGCGGAAATGGGAGAAGACTTCAATTGGCAAGATTGGAGTCAGAGCATACGTGGATTGGAGCTTGGCGCAGCACAGCCACAACCACAAAACCCAAACCAGCGTTGGCAATAAATAGTATTGGATTGTGTAATTAATTGGAACACATATAATGAGTTATGAAGATGTCCCTTTCAGCGGAACCCGTGGGGTGCCGACTTCGGGTGCAGCGCGTGATGAGCTACTATGTAAATTGAGTGTTATATTGCCGAGACTATATGTTAAACCCAATTTAGACTGTATTAAAATAGACTACAGTGTTAGTTTAAATTTACATAATTTTTATGCTGAGGATTTTGCTCTTCATCAGCGTCCAGTGCTTGAGCATCGCTGGTGGGGCTGAAGCGCGATCGCATCTGCCTAAAAAAATAAGTCCCAAGTCGCCATCGAAAACCTCCAGCCAAAGCAACGAACGAGACCGGCCGGGGAACGAAGCGCACAACATGGATCCAGGTCGCCGGAATATGCTCAGCAACTCGGGGTCATCGAGGGGCCGTGATGGCACGTCGCCAAGATACGACTCGCACAATCGCGTATCGAAATCATCCCGACCAGCGCCATCCCAATCAGCCAGCAAGATTGCTGCAAGCTACGTATCGAGCGAGGAGCAAGCACGCCAATTCGTCGCGGACGAGGACAAATTCGTATTACGTCAATCAAAGAAGAAGGCCGACATCCGCGTGCGCGAGAACAGAGCAAAGCCCATCGACTACTTGGCATTTAGCCTCCGCTACATTGACGAGGAGCGCGATGTCTTCGACGACCAAGAAGGCGACGATGATATAGATGTCCCGGAGCCTGCAGATGTCGTGCAAGGCCTTGATTTAGAAGGATTGAAAGAGCTGGAAGCTGATATAAAGAACTACCACGTGCTAGAGACAGACTCTCGGAATAGGGAATACTGGGAGGCTTTGCGCTCGCTGTGCAAATCGCAAAAGGCAAAGCTTGACCCCTCAAAGCACGATAGACGGGTGGTCAGCAGTGTGGACGACGACATCAACAAGATTCTTGCGCCGAAAACGTACGAACAGCTAGGAGCTTTGGAGAAGCAAATAAAGAATAAGCTACGATCCGACGAAGATATCGATACAGACTACTGGGAGCAGCTCCTGCAGAGCTTGCTTGTCTGGAAGGCCAAAGCTGTCTTGGCGCGAACTGTCGAGAAAATTACAAAGAAGAAACTCGAGCGCAAGAGCCAGTCTTCCAGCAAGAAGAGCAGCAACACGGAAGCCGTGCCTGCACAGACGCAAGCACTGGCCAGAGGCGCACCGAACGTGCCGCTATCAGAACCAAGCGGTAATTCTGATGCGTCCCAGGCTACACAGACGCTATACGACAGAGAAGCTGCCCGTGGTGTTTCAGAAAATGAAGAGGTCTTTGCTGCGGAGGAGGAACTGCCAGGCACGTCGAAACCGCAGTGGGCTGGGGAGCATCAGGTCCGCAAGCCCAGATACTTCAACCGAGTTCAGATGGGATACGAGTGGAACAAGTACAACCAGACGCACTATGACCACGACAACCCGCCACCCAAGGTGGTGCAGGGCTACAAGTTCAACATATTCTACCCGGAGCTCATCGACAAGACCAAGGCACCGACCTTCAAGATTATTCGCGAGCACGGGAGAAGGCGGGGCGAGTCCTTTGCGGCCGCAGGCGAGGAGGATACGTGCTTGATTCGCTTCATTGCGGGACCCCCATACGAAGATATTGCCTTTCGCATTGTGGACCGCGAGTGGGATTACAGCGCTAAGAGAGACCGGGGATTCAAGAGCTCTTTCGACAAGGCAAGTTTGATTAACATACGCAGACCTTGCAGAACTGCGGCCGCCGTACCGCACGGAAGCGAGGGCCGTCGTGAGCCGAGGGGTGTGGGAAAGGCATGGCTAACACTTGTTGATTCCATAGGGCATCCTGCAGCTGCATTTTCAGTTCAAAAAGGTAAGACTCGCATATTCTCTCCCGGGACCTGCGTCCCATTTTACCGGAAATTATTGGAGCTGACATTGTTTGCCCGCAGATCTTCTACCGAAAATGAGAACAATACGCCAAAGCAGGGGCCACGCAAGTGGCTGTCATATATTTGGGGGGATGGGAACTCGAAGCACAGCCTGCACATAGCATGTACTCTAAAAAAAGCAATAGATCTTTCTCGCAGTTTGTCTTCGGTGGATCGCAGAGAGATGTGTCTCCCCACCACCATTACTCACAGCTGGCTCACCGGCCCTCCATTGCATCTTACACAAAGAACGTTGCAGAAAAAGTGAGCTATTGCAATTTTCGGAAGGATGAACTGTGATTCTGCTGTTACTATTGTTTCAAATGCCTGCCGACTGGATTCTGATCGTGCAATTTGCGTTGTTTGTGCCACAGAAGGCTTCTAGAAGGTAGGACAACAGCCATGGCAGGGGCCAGCGATGAGTTCTGGTCTCACAAAAGCTGTTTCCTACATCCCGCTTTAATAAACCCACTCTAAGAGGATTCTAGTTCGAAAAGCAAGAAGAAGGGAGCCTTTCTTCCCAATTTGGCCCGCTCGTCACTTGTCCTTGGGGCTTGCACGGCGTCGCCGAATTTCTGTTCAAGCCCGTCTTCTTTTTACGGCGCAGATGCGCTGCCCCAAAAAAGCCGGCATCAGGCTTTTGGGGGCCTTGTTTCAAGATCAGCCAGAAGAGAATCTGCGTCTGATTGGCCCACAGTCGTGTTGCGAAACTGTCGCTTTCCGCTGAACACCTGTTCCGTTTTATATCGGGCATGGATGGTCGTGCCGTGTAAGACGAGCGGTGCGTCCCCGCGTTGCTACGGAGCGCAGTAGCGCTGCTGAACATGGCGCATCGAGCCCAGTGCCCTGTCAAATGCTTAGTGGAATGCAAGTCAGGGACAAATTGGTAGGAGGGAGGCTCTTTGCCATTGTTGCGAATCATTCTTATTTGTCTGATACAATTTATTTAAACCACTCTAGCACTACAGACCTGTTCATAAAGCACACAACATGTTCCATCACAGCATAGCGAATTACAAGAAGAAAGTAGACCCTGTTAAATATGAAAGATAGGATATAAAATAAGAATAAGAAAAATGACAATGATAAGAAGAATAATAAAGACAAAGACAGATAGCAACGACAAGGATTCTCTTATCTGGACAACACGTTGGTTAACTCCAGACATGAAGCACGAATAATTCATTCAGCCAGAATCACAATTGGCGCGCCCTGCTCGAGCAGCCAGCAGATAACTACTCTGTCCTACATCATCCAGGTAGCGAGTTCAGCGGCCCTACTTGACAATTACGTAGCGAGTTCAAAGATGAGCCTGACGATCCATCACCATGCCTCACCCAGCATTCGTAAGATTAACTTGACAGGCGATTCTGAAGAATAGACATCGGACCATTTCGGCCATACAACACTATTTTGGCGAGAAAAACCTCGTGCAGTCCGTTGTGATAGCACGTTATGCCAATGAGAAGCTAGCTTCTGGGGTACAAGCTCTAGTTCGGTGGCGTGGCCACTCGTAGTGGCACACAACCAGGTTGAACGGGACGAGGTGGTAGGACAATGCAGGCCTGTCGCTATCGCTGTCCCTCCTTTCCCTTTCTTCCTTCTTTTTTCTTCACTTTTAGGCGACACCAGGGGGATAACGCAGTGGTTCGATCAAATGCTGGTCCGTGAGGCTGTGAAGCTCGCTCCCACTCCCGCTGGACCAGTCTTGCCCGCGTACAGGACGCTGCATGGAGACGCCGACCAGCGCGAACGAGAGAACAGCGAAACACACGCATACACAGCTGCAACAGGCGCACACACCAGAAGAAGCGCACAGGGTCGCAGTTGCAGGGATGCATGGCCGCCAGCCAGTCCCATGGGCGCACAAGAAAGGAGGGGCAGAGGCATATCTCTTCCTTTCTTCCCCCCGCACCGGCCACTCCGTCGTCCATGACATGAGGGCAAGAGAGAAAGCTCAGACCAAGATGCAAGGCGGCGGATGCAAGAGTGTGTGTTGCTGCCCCCCCTCCTCAGTGCAGGCCATGTTAGACAAGCCAGGCTTGATACACCCACGCCCAGCGCCAAAAGACAAGCCCCCCCCCCCCCTGTCCAGCCCTGGCTAGCCTGCACTAGCCCACCACCAGCATTGTCTAGATCTGGGCCTGTCCCTCCATGGCTCTACGGCCGTTGTGGGGGACCGGCTCCCAAAGTTGATGGGCCTGCTTGGAGCTGCGGTTCACTTTCAACAATGGGAAGCAATTAGTCCCATTTGGAGCTGGGTGACCCTGTCGGACGGGCTCAAGCGGGGTCCACAGAGAGAGTGTAGGCCATTTCTTGCAGCTTCTCGCCCTCGAGCTGCAAGTACACGGGCGGGCGCTTTCTTGTCTGTAGTTTCGCACTTATAGCTGCTGCCCGTCTCCTCCTCTCCTCCCACCATCTTCTTTCCGGGAAGCATAAAACCACATTCCTTTTTCACTCTTGATACATCAGTTCCTTAAAGTCTCCTTGTTTCTTGTCTTTCATTCCGTGAAACTACATTGTTCTATACATCGGCTGCCATATCCTTGAGCGACTGCCTACAGGCAAACTTTGGGATACGCCCAGCTAACACCTCTCTGCTCGCCACACCTGGTTTGTCCAGTTACGGAAACAGGGACAAACCTTTTCACAAGCGCGAGAGGCCCAACTGTCAAACTGCCCGTCAATATCACAAAAGATATGACAATGGATGCCCTTACACCAATCAGTGCTGAAGGCGAGAGCCATATTAAGCCGCGGTCCCCTTCTGCATCTCCAACATCTCTCCAAGATCCTCTTGGTATCAAGCCTGAACCCATCTTTGGCAGCCCTCTGGTGAACTGGAAGGTGGAAGAGACCCCAAGGTTCAGCGTCAATTTGAACAGCCTCTGCACATCCCCCTCAGCCACCCCACGATACTCCCATCAAACACCACAAGCACCACCAACCCCGGAGCACGAAGTCAAGAAATGCGAACCTATGTCTCCTTCGGACAACATCTCCCTCACCTCATCGCCGCAGTTTTTTGGCTGCCAATCGTCCTCTGAATCAGAGGACAGTGAGCCTTGGATCCTGAGCCAGCACGAACTCGTCCCAGATCACTCCAGCTACGCCCATTCTCCTTCATCGCCAGCCAGTGGCTGGGAAGGCTCAGCCGCCTATCAGTTCCAAGGTGGCCCTACTTCTGTGGGATACTACAACGACTGCAGTGTTCCATTCTCTGCTGCCACTCCGCCCGCAATGCAAGCCAATTACTCGCCCGCTTTTGAAACCAGATCAAACTACGACAGCCCGCAATGCCCTAGCAGCTACTTTGTTGATGGACCTCCTATTCATCAACGTCCTCTGGATGGTGGGATTCCTGAAATCTGTACCATGGTAGATGCAAATGCATCGCAGCAAGGTTACTCTGGAATGATTGGCACGCCAACAAGCGAATACTCGCCAACGATGGACTGTCTCGGTGCTAGAGATGGTGATATCAACAATCTACCATACTCTAAACTACTCTGGATGGCCTTCATGAGCTCACATACGAAGAGGCTGTCGCTGCGCCAAATCTACGAGTGGTTTGAAATCAACACCAACAAGCCGAATAACAACAAGGGGTGGCAAAATAGCATCCGTCATAATTTGAGCATGAACGGTGTAAGCAGAACATTACGGCCGCAATGAGAAGATTTCTAACAGATCATGCCAGGCATTCCAGAAAGCACCGTTTAAAGAAGACGGTTCGGAGTCGAGACGAGCTACTGAGTGGATTTTGGTCGACTCGGCGGTGAAAGAGGGAATCAAGAGCACGACGAGATATCGAAGAAACACTGGTCGCTCGAAAGCCTCCGCAATCGATCGCGAGCGGATGCACAGCTCTTATTCCGGCGGACGCAGGGCTGCTATGGGTTACAGCCCTCGCGGCCGCGACAGGCTCTACAGGCAACGTTTCCAACTCCATGGTATGCCTTCAGGCCCGCCTCTGATGTATGGCTCACCCGTCACACCCCCTCCACTGGTTGGTGGATATCCCGAGGTTGAAGGGTACATGGCTCCTCCCGGGGGACTATGCTATTCGCCGTCACAGGTGCAGGACGGCTATAATGCATTCAACCCACACGATGCTGTCAATTCTGAGAGCTATCCCATGTTCGCTCCTGGCGACAGCACGATTGGGAACTATGCCATGATTGGCGGCGTTCCCGATGGTGCCCCAGTCGAGACCCATGCGAGTGGCGTTGTGCACCCGGGAGTCGCAATGCCATTTGTAGCCCCATTTCCACCAGCTCCAGCAGTCGGTGAAGAGCAAAACTACTCGCCTGTTGATTACGATACAATACACGGGATGAGTATCAAACCTGAAGGTGGGCACGAATAGAAACGAGGCTGGCGTGCTGGGGTTGGGTGGGCATGTGGCGTGATTGACCAGCGCTGGCTGCAGTGAAACCTGCCACAAGATCCACACGCACCAACCATACTCTGGGAGTGCGATAAAGGGTTGACTTTGACGAGGCAATGTTACAAAAGATGTCAAGTGCTAAAGAAAAGATGACGCAGACGAGGGAAGACGTAATTTAATCAGTGGCTGGACGATATTTTAATTTTTTCTTGTGTTTTATTTACCCTTCTTTTAGAGTGTTTTTATGCTGTATAATACGTTGATGGTCTGGTCAAGTGGTTTTTGAACACAATATATTTCATCATTTGTTTCATAACGAAGATTCTTGTGATTTTGTCCATAAATACGAAAACAATAATTAAAATCTGACGCTTGATTCTTTATTGAAGCCACAATGCTTGCCACTTTGAGATCAAGGGTGTCCAGCGCTTCGAAAATGGCCAAGTCCTCGATGGTATACCTCAGCAATGGCCGATACTTTACTGGTGTGCCCCGCTCGCCCCGACGACCTGAGGCATTGGATCGAGCAGTTGAAAGCATGGGTCAAATACAAGAAGTATACAGAGACAAAGCACGATGGTGGGAGCTGACAGTGTCGTTTCCGGGGACCCTTCCCAGGCTAGTGCATTTGCGCAAGGGTGAGAACCCGGCCTGTCAATCTGCAGCGCGAGCAGGTTGAAACACTGCAGTGAAATATCAAAAACTTTCGCCTAAATCTCACAGAAGTGGTCTAGTACGCTGGATTACTCTCACAAGGGGCACGAGTACAGCCTCCATCGAGGCACTACAATCTCCATGGCTCAGGTCCAGGAAAAATGCAGGCTGCTTTGCATGGCATGAGCTCTACGCGGAAGCAAGAGCATGGGCCAAGGTACTGGAAAAGGAACAGGGGAGAGGATTCCAGGGCAGCCGCACATTTCAAGATGGAGGGCGCCCTGACCATCAATAGCCAGCTTGAGGAACACGAGAGAAGGAAAATGGAAGCCCCGTGGAAGGATCTATTGATATGGATGCCACAGCTGGCCAATGGAAGCGGCCGCCTTCACGACGCCATATTCCAGCAGCTGACAGCTCTTCTTCGTGGCGTTGTCTGAGAAACAAGGCCGGGGAGGGGAGTGTAGGGAAGCAAGGACTCGTCGGGCCCGGGCGCAGGAGCATCATGGTGATCAGTTACGTCGTCGTGGCTTGCCGCTAGCTACATTGAGAGAGTCAATGGCATGCGCGTGGATCGAAATCACCTCTTGGTGCGGAAAGAGGTGCTGTCTTGCTCATCAACGCAGTGCCGACGTATCCTGCTCTCTTGAGATCGAGGGCGCGGAGGTTGTGGAAGGGCAAGAGAGGGACCCGCAACACATCAAGAGACAAGAAAAGAGCAGCGCCCGCACTAATAACGCAAGCCACCATCTCTGGTGCAATATTTGACAGGGCTGCGACAGGCCAGTTTACAAGGTAGCTCGTTTTAGCGTCATTGCAACGCCCGCACCGTTTTCTGCCTCCAATGACACACCACGCCTACACCCCCCCNTTCTCACTCAATTCTTGCAACCTTTGCCCTTTTGGCAAAGTGACGATTGTCCAGGGTCCCTGTGGGCACGTCAAGTTGATTTCCCTCGCCGGGAGCGAAAAATGGCGTGGGGTTGTTGCCTTTTGGGCGCCACCGTGGGCTGCAAAAGCCGGGCGACCGTTGCCCACGCCTTTTGGAGTGCGGAATACCTTGACGGACGGCTTGAGGTGGCAGCGCTATTGCGTACGCATTGAAGTGGGTTGTTGGGGGTGTGTCTCAGCAGTAGCGCCCTACGAGCTGTTCGTCCAGGTATGCTAACTATTTCAGGACTTGAATAGAAGAACAATGCCAACCAAAAGTGCGGCAGTAATTCCGCGCCACGGACGCTACCAGTATCAGGTGCAGAAGCCATGCTAAAAATACTCGATATAATGTTATAAAAATATAGTTGAAAGAAACTAGAATAGACGTCAGAAGAGCCATTCGTTTGCTTTTAGAGGGTCCTAGATCCCGGGACAAGTGCCACCGTTTCAGAAATGAAGTGCCCGGAGATGTCCAGCGGATGTGCTTATGCGCCCATTGCCACTGCTCTCGTTGTCGTCTTCTGCCGTGAAGAAGTGTGGGGGCTGAAACGTCCTCTCTCTTTCTCTTTCTCTCGCAGCGAGGGCTCTCGGAGAGGGATGGCGCAAAGGCGTCTCTGAATCCGCCAGCTTGCATTTGGGCCTACTCCAGTTCGAGCAGCCGAAACCGACGTACCCGAGCAGAGATTCTGGAGCTTGGTAGGGGGTCGCTCAACTTCGGGCTGCAAGATTGACTGCAAACTGCAGAAACCACCCACCCGCATACCCTAACAAATGGGACGGGGGGTGTGGGTGATCCGAGCAGCCCTGCAGGGAAGAGGGAGGACCCTCAATGCCTTGCCTATCCTGGTCCCTGATGCTTGCAAAACAAAAAAACAAAAAACAAAAAGTAGACACCCTCTAGACTGCCTACATGTATTAGCGCTGTTGACCGCCTGGATGTCTTCCTTGCCTGTGTGTCACTTTGGAGACTTTTGCGGTGGCGTTTCGTCGATGTGATTCAGCTTAAACCCGGCGGTCGGGCGATACACCCCGTCGGTTTGGCGGACTGGCTGGATGCTTGGGAGCAGCAGAGATAGCTTACACTCTAGCTTGATGCTGCTGCCCTTGCCATGATTTGTCCTCTTTGCCATAGACAGTAGTTATTACTTTGCTCTCCATTGCCATAGAGAAATTATTGTGATTTGGATTTTGTTTCTAGTGCGAGATGCACTCACTGGTTGTACAGGTGAGCTGGAGACCTGAGCTCAGGAACGACGAAGAAAACCGAGAGAAAATTGTAAAATAAGAGCCCCAACCCATAAGAAAATGTACCTGCCTCAGAGGCTTTTCGCATAAGTGTGTTTTTCTGATACTCTCGGCGAAATGAGGCTTGCCAGCCGAAGCAGCTGATGGGATACATCCGAACCGGAATATAAAACAAGGCTTTAGTCAACCAGCATCCATGTTTTGGGATTTTCTCTCAAAATATTATGATTACATGGATACGTAGAATTGCAGTCATATTCGTCCCCATCGCTTCCTCCTACACCCCCCGTTTGGAAAGGCGGTTGGAGAAGTCTGTCTAGAGTCCTTGGTTTGTCACAAAGTGCATCACGAAGTTTGCTATCAAAAGCAATATTTTGGCTTATAATCGCAGTGCTTATGGTTGATATACAGTCAGTTGAATAAATCGAGTCGCATCGCCCTACAACATGCTCTTCTGGTTCCCTATACCCACTGCGGCTGCCGTTTATTGCCTGTTTGTAGTATCAGTACGGATGCTGGGCGTAGTATCGCATCCATGACTGCAAAGAACGGCTCAATCTTTGAAATACTCGTCTGAATGACCCATATACTTTCCTGGTGCCCTTGCCCATGTGTCGTAGGACAGTGACGGCTGCCTGCGAGTGTCGCGTCTCTCTGCTGTGGCACAAGTCAGAATCACAGAGCACGTCAAGGGGGCAACGGCGGTGGTAGAGACTATTGTCACGGATAAATTAAACATATTCCCAAAGGTCAACGTACCCCGGTCCTTGCTACATCACCATCGTGTAACAAATTTACCCCCGTGGTCCTTGCCAGTCTCGAGTGGCGATCGGCCAACAGTTGGTGTCTGCCTTTTTCTCGGACCGGTAATAGCCTGGTTCCACGTCAAGCTGGACGCGGGAGACTTTTCTCGACTCCCTGTGATATTGTGCATATGTTTACCTGATGGCATGGCATGAGAAGGCGTCACGGCTGCACAACTGTTGTTGTGTTGCTCCAGCCACCAGGCCTTCGGCGCTTCTCTTCTTCTGGGGCGTGTCGCCGTTTTTTCCTTCTTCCTACTCCGCTGAGTAGCTGCCGTGAGACAAAACCGGTCTGTTTCACTAGACGAAAAGGCTCACTGCAGTTCGTAGTCGGGCCGTGTATGAGGGCAGTAGTAAGTGGG
>JANAKD010000804.1:0-12785 GCA_027627215.1 Lecanicillium saksenae | reverse complement strand
GGGCGACGGCGGAGGCAGCCAGAGCGGAGCAGGTAGCGTAGCGCTTCTGGCCCTGGTTGATCTTGACGTGCCACTTGCGCCAGATCTTGGTGGGAGCGAACATGCGACCGGAACGGCACATGTTACCGAAAGCGGCCTGACCGGCACGGTGAGTACCAGAGCCAGAGACACGGGGGATACGGGCAACAGCACGACCTGTGATGTATGTGTTAGTCCAAAATTGTCGTCTGCGTCAGTTGTTGCTCGTTTGTCGATAATCGTCACGCCAGGTCGATCCCGCCACAAGTCTTCAATCAAGAGTTTTACGTCGCCCAAGTATCCTTGGCCTCCTTTTCTCTCTCTCCGTCGACTCGACGTCGTGGCGGTGTCTCGTTCCCAGCATCTCGACTCTCGCAAACGGGCGGGCAAATAATCACTAACCAGTTCCCCAGGACTCAGCAGAGGTCTGGTGACCGGCCTTCTCGCTCACGGAGTAGGGCTGGCGCTTGTTCTTGGCCATGCCGGTGTGCACCTTCTGAACGATATCAGGACGGATAGGGCTCGAGAAGACGGCGGGAATGGCGTGGGTAGCTCCGGTGGGAGCACCATCCTTGCCGATGATGGAGACGGTAGGTCGCGAAGACATGGCGAATGATCTGGGACTATAACGTGATGAAAGAAACAAACAGTTAGTATCGAAAGGTTACTGCATTATATTTCTGCGTCGAATTGGGGTGTCTGGGCTGGCATACCTCGGTCGTCGAAATTTGGTGATGCAGAGTACTAGACCTGGGACGACGGGGCGGCGCACGATAAATTTCACCCACGAAATTTTTGCTGCTCTTCCCAATTTTGCGCGGTTTGGTGGGCCATGACCCTAATGGTGGGGTATTGTGGTGGAAGTCACGTGCTTGACTTCGCTAGAGGTGTTGGCCCAAAAGGGAAATGGGTCCACTTGGCATCTCAGCCCTTTGTGTAAGTGATGGGCAAGACTACAGATTGCGTCTTGGGGGTATACTCCCTGACTCTGTGTCATTCGCTATCATTGTGTCCATAGCCTCCGTGAACTAATACCACTGCAAGTCTGGCGCGGCCAGCTACGAAAACGTATCCCTCGGGCTCCTGACTGGTGCGTCTTGGACTGCTCCATCTGCAAGTCCAGGCATGATACTTCGTGCCACTGATCTTCTCTCCCCGTAGAGAGCATTATAAGAAGATGATATCAGATTAATTCTAGTGAGAGGGTCTGTTGAAGCACACTTCGAGAGAATCGAACGAGATACCACTTACACTGATCGTGAGTGGGCCAACTACAATGCTGCCACAATATGGGCAGGATGCAGGTTTCACAACGAGAAAATAAATATATGAAAATTCTCAAAAGAAAATTCAAAGGCTTTATTCTCTTCTCACCAATTCGAAATTCATTTCATATTCTTGTCCCGCAGCAATCAAGCCACTGGCCATACGACCCCAAATTGCTGCCATTCACCTTGGGGTGGTGCTTAGGTAATGCAGAAATTCCGCTCACTGCAAAAACCACCACCCAGCCCCCAACCTCATTTTCTCTTCCTTCCTCATCCCAACGCAACAGAGCAAGGCCATCTCTCGCCTCTCACTCTCGCACAATTCATGTTCATGGGGCCGCATCAACCAACACAGCCCCTCCGCCTGCGGGGAGATATTTGTGCCTCTGGCGGAAGTCTGACTGGTCGTTGTGCCGCAGCAAGACATGCCACCTTCGTAGCATACACACACACACACACACACACACACACACGTAGACTTGATCCGGACTATAATTGGGCTGTTTCTACCTTCTTCTTCCGTGGTATCCAGCTCTCATTCCATCCGGAGATTGACCTCACCACTGTTCCCCGCTGCGCCCCGATCCAACCTTACGGGAGAAGGGATTGACGGAGTCGACGCTGCTTGCTCAAGTACGACTCACAAGCATCACAAGGGTTCAGATATTTTTAAATCACGCTCAAGTTATGGGCCGAAGTTTTGCGAAACGGGGAAGGAAAGCAGACGCCTTCCTTGAATTTATTGTCTAGTTATTCCACTTGCCCATACTCGCCATTGACCGGTTGCCGCCTGAACGGAATCGATCCCCAAGTATTCGCAGACAAGAACCATTGCCCCCTTTCTGATTTTTTGTTTTTTTTATATTTGTCATCCTCTGACTCCTCACTTCTTCCTCTTGGGTATATCGCCTCCATATTCCCTCCTCAGCAACCTGCAACAGGCAACCACCTTGTCAGCCCGTCGTCTTTCGTTCGTTGAATACCTTTGTAAACTTTTGACGCCTTGTTCAACAGTCCGTCCGCTGCTGTCAACTCCTTCATAGCCCATCCGTTAAACATAAGTGATATCATCAGAAAAAAGGTACCGTGCCCACAGCCTCCCATCCTTGCCAGCTCACAACCTCAGTAAACCAAATGCGTGTCCCAATATGAAGTGTTGAAAAAAGCGCACAACGAATGCTCATAGAGTCGATCGAAAGAAACCAGCGATATCAAAAGAGCCCCGAAGACTCTTCATCCTGGCATAGCCACGTGCGAAAGCTCGTCCAATTTTGAGCCTGTAGCAATAGGCAATTCTGCTTGTTGCCTTCCAAATGCGTGGTTTCTTTTTCGTCGTGTAGCAGCCCAAGGTGCTACCGACCGCCGCCCTTCCAAGAGGGCTCGTCCACAGAAAGATTGACATCTATGCAGCTGCGCCAAAATATTATAAAGCGCCGCCTCTGTGTATTCCCATGCGCTCAGGAAAATCGCCCCAAATGAGCTGTAATCAGTCGTAGGTTCGTAAGCAATGCACCCAGTTCGCCGTTCCGTCCATTCGCCAAAAAGATCGTGCCAATATTGTACAATCCAACATGGCTATGTAATATCCTCCTCCGTGCCAATAAAAAAAGTAAAACATAAAGAAGAAAGAGCAAAATATGCAAACAGCAGCTTGCTCGTGCTCCAAAAATGCAAATTCCGAAAAAAAACAACGCCTGCTCCATCACCCACTACCAACTGCATTGGTGTGGTTGGAGATTTAGTTTTGGACTTGAGCCGGGCCACGGCCACGGCCACCACCACCGCTGCCACCGCCACGACCACGGTAGCCTCCACGACCGCGGCCACGTCCGCGGTTGTTGTAGTTGCCATTGTGCTGGCCCTGGGTCTGCCAGTTACCCTGCTGGGGCTGAGGCTGCTGGGGGGCAGAGCCTGGCCGGGCTGCTGAGGAGCAGTCTTGGGAAGGTTGGAAATGGGGCGGGGAATGCTCTCGGGGTTCTCGTAAACGTAGAGGCTCTTGTCGATGCTTGCAGGGATGGGCTGGATTTCGGTGCCAAGATCGCGCTCAATGTTGTAAAGGTTGAAGCGATCCTCCCAGTTGATGAGGTTGATGGCAAGACCAAGATGGCCGTATCTGCCGGAGCGACCAATTCTGTGCAGATAAGTCTCGGCGTTCTTGGGGAAGTCAAAGTTGATAACGACGTTGACGGCCTGGATATCGATACCACGGGTCAACAGATCAGAGCAAACGAGGTTACGGCAAACGCCGTTGCGGAAGTCGTGGAAGACGCGGTTACGGGCCTGCTGCTGCATACGCGCGTGACTGTAGAAGCACGAGTAGCCAAGTTCGGTAATTTTCTTGGCAAGCAGCTCGACACGATTGGTGGAATTGCAGAAAATGATGGACTGGTTGATCTGCAGCTTGGAGAAGAGAGTGTTCAAGCAATGAACCTTCTGCTTCTCCTCGACGAAGGCGTAGTATTGAGTGATACCACGGAGAGTGAGTTCGTCCATGAGGTTGATTTCGTAAGGGCTGGACATGTTGCGGTCGGAGAAGTCCTTGACGGACAGAGGGAAGGTGGCGGAGAAGAGCATAACCTGACGGTCCTTGGGGTGGAACTGAAGAAGCTGCTCGATTGTGGGGGTGAACTCGGCAGACAGAAGCTTGTCAGCCTCGTCCATGATGAACATGGGGCATTCGCTCAGATCGGCAACATTCTTTCCTGCCAGATCGAGGATACGGCCCGGAGTTCCGACCACAATATGGACGGGCTCCTGAAGACGGAGAATATCATCGCGGAGGCCGGTACCGCCAGTCGTGACCATGACGTTGACGCCGAGGTGCTTGCCGAGGGTCTTGCAGACCTGGGAGGTCTGCATGGCCAGTTCTCTGGTGGGGACGAGGATGAGACATTGAATCTTGTTGACCTTGGGGTTGATGCGCTCGAGAGCAGGGATAACAAAAGCGGCTGTCTTGCCGGTACCGTTCTTTGCTCGGGCGAGGACGTCGCGTCCGGTCAAGGCGACAGGGATGGCTTCTTCTTGAATCGGGGAAGGCTTCTCGAAACCAGCTTCAAAGATGCCCATGAGAAGGTCTCTCTTGAGCGCAAAGTTCTCGAATTCGAGACCCTTTGTTTTCGTGACATCCTAAAGCAGCGAGTCAGTCATTTGGTCTCGTACAACAAAGGCGCACGTAGCACAAGGCGCGTAGCGAATGTTTGCCGAGCGAAGGGAGCACCAACCTCTGTTTGTTGTCTGTTATCTTTGGCGGGAATCTTCAAGCTCTTCTTCCAGTCATCGCCAGGAGCAGGCGAGGAGCTATCACTGCTGTGGAGAAAAGGTAAGCATGTTAACTAGAGCTGAGCAGATGATCGAGCCGCGAGGGCTCAGGCAGGATCGGACCTAATCTGAGTGCTTCTCAGCTTATCCACTAGTTGATCTGTCATAGTGCCGTGAGCTGCCGGCGGGCACTATATAATATATCAATGGTTATGAGAGAAGAAATCGCGGAGGTGTAGAGGCGAGCCAATATGGATGGAGCTGGCCCTCGTGCGTGAATGCGGATCGTTGGATGTTTGTTGCGTGTGTGTTTGAAGGGAGGTTTGTCGGATTCGCAGATGGATTTTTTTTTCCGCCTCGGATGTTGGGAGGGCGAAAAGGGCAAGCGCAAGCGTCCAAAGAGGAAGAAAACTGATGGTATGAGTGAAGAGAAGATCGGGTGGCGATTCTTCTTTAAAAGTTTCGTGACGCGGGTGCAGGTGAGGCCCTGAATTCGTGCGAGGATGGTAAAATGTTGATCGGTGGGAGAGTGTTCTGGTAAGATGGTGCTTCCAGAGGAAGGGTTCCAGGCGTGTGCCCCCGGCTGGAACTAGCTGGAACGCGAGTGGCCTGAGCCAAGTCTGGCCATCGGGGCGAATGGGTCACGTGAACGCGGGGTTCCGCAGACCGGAGCTGGAGCTTGGGTGGGTTTTTGAGGTGAGGCAAGGTGAGACGAGACTGACTATAAAAGAGATTAACGATATTAGTTGGGATGGATAGTCTGCTTATGGCGGTGGTCAATCCATTGGGTTGATGACCGTTGTTGTGGTGAGGATGATGGATGAGCGCACCATTCGCGAGTCACGGCTTAGCGCCGACTGGGTGGTCAGCGCGGCAGCCAGCTCACACGACAAGATAACACAGAGAATAAGCAGCGATTAAAGGTTCATATGGTATGTATTCTTTGATGCAATTCTATCAATGCAATATAAAATAAATGTATGACAAAGAAAAAAAAAGGAAATTTGGGAGGCCGAAATCCCTACCCAATAGATATATGTTACTCATACAGACTTTTACCAAGCCCTCGTCATACTTGTGTGCACCATCCTCGTACGCCCCTGCAATATAAACATAAAATGACTTTTTCTTCTTTTTCTTCGCAACTCATTTACAGCTTCATGCCCATGGCCTTGGCCACGCGCATGCTCTGTCTCATGCTGAGGTCCAGCATAATCTCCTCGCTGCCGCCGGGGATGGCGTAGGCGCGGACGTCGCGGTACAGGCGCTCGACCTTGGCGCCCTGGCCGCCGCGGGAGTAGGACAGGCCGCCAAAGATCTGGCTGGCCTCGCGGGCGCAAAACTCAAAGGTGAGGGTGGACTGGGCCTTGAGGCCGGCGATGGGCCCGCCGAGGCGCAGCATGGCCTCGGTGTCGGGCATCTTCTCGCACTGGTAGACGACGTTCTCGAGCCAGTTGTACGAGGCCTCGATCTGGCGGGCCATGTGGGCGAGCTTCATGCGGATGACGGGGTGGTCGATGAGCTTCTTGCCAAAGGTGCGGCGCTTGTTGGCGTACTTGACCGACTCCTCGAAGAGGACGCGCGAGAAGCGCAGGGACTGGATGATGATGCCGATGCGCTCGTGGTTGAAGTTGGACATGATGACGCGGAAGCCCTGGTTCTTCTTGCCGAGCAGGTTCTCGACGGGGACCTTGACGTCCTCAAAGGTGACGTAGGTGGTGCCCGAGGACCAGACGCCCTGGCAGTCCATGCGGCGGGTGCTGACGCCCTCGGAGCGCTCGATGAGCAGCAGCGAGACGCCGTTCATGCCGGGCCCGCCGGTGCGGACGGCGGTGGTGAAGTAGTCGGCCCATATGCCGTTGGTGATCCACTTCTTCTCGCCGTTGACGATGAAGTGCTTGCCGTCGTCGCTGAGCTTGGCCTCGCAGGTCAGGTTGGCGACGTCGGAGCCGGCGTCGGGCTCGGTGATGGCCAGGCAGATGCGCTTGTCGCCGCTGAGGAGGCCGGGGAGGATGCGATCCTTGAGGGCCTGCTGGCCAAACTTCATGACGGGCGGCGCGCCGATGCCGTAGCCGCCAATCAGGTTCCAGATGAAGCCGCCGGAGCCGGTACGGCACAGCTCGTCGGTCAGCAGCATCTCGTGGTACAGATCCCACTGCGGGCCGGCCTTGGCCTGCAGGTCGTTGATGTTCTTGCGCGGAGGCACGGGGCGGCCCTGGGCGGCCGGGAAACCCGTGACGAGGACGTAGTCCTGGGCGACGGCCGTCGAGGCCAGTCCCAGAGTGGCCAGAGACAGAAGTGTGGAGGCGAGCATCGTGTTGTGTATCTGTGTGTGAGTGTGTGTATGCTCGAGCGAATGTAGAATGGGTTGAGCGGTTGTAAGTGAGTCCGGGGAAGCGAGGGAATAACAGCTTCACTGGCAGCTGGCGTCACCTTTATAATCGAGCTGCCAAGAGGATCCTCACCCTCCCCGGTGCCCCGTTCACTTGGCAAGTTTTTTTTCTTTCATCTTCGTTTTTCAAATCTTGCGTTGGATCGACGTCGAAAAAAGAAACCTGACTAGCAGGCTAGCAGCACGTCACCCGTACGTGGTGTAAGTGCGGATCTAGACCTGGCGTAGGCGGCAGGGGACTACAAGGCTCCTCAGCGAGCAAGGGGGGGTGGGTGTGTGCGGTTCCAGAAAAGATGTCGCTTTTGCATCGTGGGCAAAGCAACTGGAGCCCAGAAGCTAGCATGAAATCTCCGTAAGTGCCCACCGAAGCAAACAAAGAGGAGAGGCTAGAAGCACGACTAAGTCGTTCATGGGTTGCCGTGTTGGGCTGGAAAGGCTGTGGGGCCGGTCTCATTCGGTAGCCTGGGCCGGCGTGCGCCACACTGCGAGGATCATATCGGGGAAGAAGCAGGTGAAGATATAAAAAAAAAAAGAGGGTAGCTTGGGATAACTGCATCGTACAAGCTCGCTGCTCGGTTCGTGGGGGATTAGTCCGTGACGTATAGATCGACGGTACACAGAGCCACATGGCCGACGCAGAGCTTGATTCCCATGACTGGCTCCAGGTTGGGCAAGACAAAAATCTGCAATACACACAATGGGACAGGGCTGTAGGGCTATGTCTCTGACCGCGACAGAACTACTGCGCGGATCGAGGGCCTCGAACAACTCTAGGCTCATCGGGCAGCTGTCGCAATCGTCTGGTAGCATTGTATCCATTCTCTTACAGGACTGCTTCCATTTTTGCCCCCTACGTAGTGAGACTTTTTAGCTGACAATGGGATTTTGCTTTTGCCATGTTCGGGTTCATGCAGGGCTACCACTCCCGCCCGACAAAGACAAGGTTTGCGTGGGTGTGGACCCCCTTTACCGCGATCACCGAATCATCCATTCGCACCTATCGGCGCCTAGCTACGCCCTATTCTCAGGCATCCGAAGTTGGTGTTTCCACTGGCTGAGGGCTGTGCTTGAGGGCGCCGCCGTCAGCCCAGTAGATCGAGCCTCACGACGCCCTCTACGGATCATCAATCGAAGGGGATATATCTTCTCTCCGTCAGGGATGATGCTCCTTCTTCTCCTAATTGTTTGGCTGCCGAATACTGGCCGTGCTTGTCCCTTGATTCACATAGATGCTGTTTATCCGCAAATTGGCGGCCGACTGACACGAACCTGGTCAACATGACTCGAGGGGCTGTGCCTGGCAAAAGCCAAGTCTAGCCCACCCCCATGAACCCGGTCCACCGGAAATCGATCGCGAGCCCACTCTTCCCAAGCAAATTCTCCAATCTCTGAGGAAAAAAAACTACTCCCTTCGGGTCTTTGCTCGCTCGCCTGTTGGGCCTGCTCGACCGGACACGCCTGTAGCCTCGCCCATGCCTAGCTGGCTCCAACGTGCAGCTATGCCCCTATTTAGGATAGAGTCCCGGCAGCCTGGGATCGCCTGTTGGAGTGCTCGGCCTCGTGCAGAACAGAGGCTGTCAAGCCCGGCCTGCGGTGGCTCAAGGTCTAGACGCTTATGGAGCGCCTGTTGGAAGCGCAGAGGCCGTTGGCCACGGTAGGCCACCGCTGAGCCTCAATCTCGGGAGCAGGGGTTCGTCATATCCGTCAACCGGAAACTGGAAAACTGAATGCAAGGAGAAGAGAGAACCTTGAGTGCCCCCTGCACATTGGATCGCGCGCAAAGCGCAAGGTAACCATGGGCCAGGCTGGGCAGCCTCGCGCTCCCAGCATTCCCTGTCCATTATCCGTCTGCTTTCACCGAACGAGCCGTGCGTGAAATGAAGCCAAGCCTTGTAATTACCAAGGAAAAATCACGCAAGAGGATTAAATTCTCTCGATGGGTCATGGCTGTTGGTCATTTTCGCGTCAGCGTCCACGACCTCCTACTCACTCGGCTGTCAACTGTGTTTGCGAGGCTTGACTTGTGACTCATCAGCTCGTCGTTCATCCGACTTGCCCAAACAGCGAGCCGTACTAACTTTTTGCGCAATGATTTGCACTGGCGTGAGTCTGTCGGCCAACGGGAGTGGGACTTGGGATGTTCTGCTCCTGCAAAAATTTCGAGACCGGGCCCACGCAGTTCCTCTTCTGTCGAACGGGCAGAGAAGATGTGGGCTGCTGGGTCCGATGTTTATGTCAAGTCCGTCGTGCATATGTCATCGTCACAGGATACTTTGCCATGATTCTGGCAGTGTCGGTGTCGAGGTGGAAAGTAGCGCTGGACATACGAGGCTTTGGCTTGAAGAGCCGCGGATAAAACTAAAACAAGGAAAATTGGAAAAAAAAAACTGACAAAAAAAANTAAAACATACAACAGCCGGTGTTCGCTGGTCGTCACCGACCCAACTACTAATCTGCCGGTGAGTAGCTTAACGTATGCGGAGCAAACGGGACGCGGTGTTCTCTACTCCCTGTGGTCGTATGTATCAGAAAGTGATGCTATTCAGGTTATATGCGTTGCACCCGTAGTCTTGGTCAGGAGGCATCGAACAATTCCGTGCCATGAATAATTCTCACTAGTAATTTCTGTAACTGAATATGCAAATGTGCCGGGCTTCCGAATTAGCACTGCGTCTGCTGATTTCTTCCTTGTCCGGCCTTGCTCTCACTGTAAGCGAACAGCATTTCTATTTCGTGTCTAATTACTTTATCAGATGCCCACAAGTAGCAAATATACCCCTCGCTATGTCGTTGCAGATGTCGTGGCAGGTAGCCAGGACTGGCAGGTGCCTCCACGCGGCTGCAACATTAGAGATGGTTCTACCTAGTATCATTGAGGCTACACCATCAGCAGCAAAATTCATCAAAAAAGTACGCATTAATTACTCAGCATAATTTATTGGAGAGACTTCTTCTGTCTGCCGTGATGGCTCCTGGAAGAATCTATGAGGATACCGCCACAGCCAGCACAGCCAATGGCTCCGCCTGCGGATCTGGGGTACAGTCCGAGCCCCCAGAAGTCTTGAGTCGCAACATGTTCGTAAACCCACTTGCATCAAACATTTGGATACGTTTATTGAGATGGAGCATAGCTGATCTATCTTTAGGCATTGGCGCTTTCTAACATCTTGTTACGGCACATGGCTCAATCTCCCACTGGAACAACTCGAACACCTCTGCAACATCAATTACAACATGCCACCACCACGGCCGGTTCATCCTGGCGTCATGTTCGACATGCTGAAAATTCGCCGACTGGTCGATGAAGCTGCAAAATTGCTGGTCCATGCTGACGGAAACCCACTGGATATTGTACAGAGTCAGTTTGGTGCATACTCTGTACAACGCCTTCGCGAGATGGCCTGTCAGAAACTGAGCGAAGCCTACCGCGTGGACGAGACTCTTTGCTCTGTCCTCACGCTGCAGCCGTCAGCGGGATTTGACGACGTAGCCTCCCAAGTCCTGGACGAGGACCCGTCGAACTATGATGCCGAGTATGTTCACTTTTTTCACGAAAAGACTAAACCACAGCAACTACCCGACACCAAGTCGTTGGCACTTCTTCAAGGCATTATGCTTTCCGGACACAAGCCTGAAGCGCTGCGAACAAGAGCGGCGGTTCGGGTCTTCATGGGCGGATTTAGGCATCATTACAGCCACTTGACGCGGCCCATATCCGACTTGACGTCTGCGTTATTTCAACATCGATTCAAAAAACAATTCGGCATTCCGTTACCCCCGAAAGATGCCGCAACATCTCGAAATAATGTTGACATGGAATTTGGTGAGATGACAAAATTGTTGTGCGAACGCCTGGGGGATGGCTCGGCGCCAAAGCAGGATGCCCAAGCAGAGGCCAAGCCAGAATCAGCCCCTTCAGTCGCACCAAAAGAAAGCCGACGCAAAAAGACGCCCAAGAAGGAAGATGTACGCAAGACCATCGTTGATCCGGTACCGAAAGATTCCATTCCCGACAGCTTTCGAGATCAGGTCTTATTTCTTCGTGGGTCGTGTTATCTACGAATGGCGTAGAAACTCATTCCTGAATGCTTGGCTTTCACACGCCGCAGTGATCCGCAATCCAATGCACAGTACGCATCGGAGAGGCTCCTTAGGGTCTACGCAAGACTCGCCAAAGATGATTTGATGGACTTCATTTGCAATTTACAGTACTCGCCTGATTGGCCAGTTTCGACTGCCGCGGATTTTGTGATTTACAGAAAGAAGGTGGTCGCAGGAGAGAACGCCCGGAAGATTGGTCTTCGAAAAATTCCTCAAGAGGTGCCGCAAAATCGCATCTACCAACTTTCCGACCTCTTCGCCCGTCTGCCACCCGCGAACCTACCGCCTTATCCACCAGAGGTAATTATCACGAAACGATGGCCAGAGCCTGCGACAAACATTACCGAGATCACCAGCGCCGTCATGGGCGAAATTCGAGAGAGCCCTTCTGTCTGCGAGATTGTTACCTATCACCCGCTCCTCCTTGAAGCTTTACACGCCTTACTTCTCTGTCACTGCTTGCTAAGGACCCCACCAGAAGAGATCCAGCAGCACGCCTACATGGTCGCACGCCTGTCACGACTCTGTGACGGATTCCCAGCCTTTGAAGTGGGCTATCCCAGCTCACGGTACGACTGGATTGACGTCTTGAAGAAGCCGACTTCAAAAACAGGGTTGCTGCCTCTAGTGGCTACCTGGGAAGAGCTATGTTCACCAAAATACCTGATGATGTGTAGCAACAGTGCCGGGACGCGCCTGAATGACGTTTTCGACGCCGTTAGCAGCCAGACCGTCGGCGTTAATGCAGAACAGTCTCTTTCGACTGCTTTCGAGGCCTATCTTGAAACTGTAGATTGGTCTGAAGCAACGAGCCCAAAACCAACAGCCAAGGCCGTCGGCAAGGTCTTCGATTCGCCAGGCAGCCGCCTGCCGCTACGCTCAGGTCATGAGATTGGACACAGGTTATCCTTTGGCACGGGTTGCGCGGATTTAATTTCACGTTGGCTTAATGCGGGACTCCAATCGCATAGCACAGAAGCCAAGAAAGTGGTAAAACCCGCGAAAGGCAAGCAGGTGGCGAAGCCATGAGACCGAAAAGTACACACAGGCATCGTGAAACATTTCCTCTCAATGTGGCAGATTTAGCGATAAAAAGCGATTATAGAGCGTATTTGTAGAAAATTTAATGTTTCGAGAACTCATACACTGCAATAGCGTTACTTGGCTGTCCCGCCGCGGGTTCGTCGGCATCAACCTAGGCTCAGCGTGCGTTGGATTGTTATTGGTTATGAAGTTTCTTTTTTTTTTTTCAACAGAAGCACGCGCATGTGATAGGGATGCGATTGAGAATCTTCTGTATTGTTCTAGCTATGTCTATGGAAGCAAGGTTCTATTCTTGTGTTTTAGGTACGTCTTTTTGTCTGTTTTTTTGTTTCTCTTCGTGTTTTAAGTTTCTTTTAGAGCTTTTGTTGTTTCTTGTAATATTTTTTCCGATTTCGTTGTGTCAAATGTACCATCATGCGTTGTAAGAGTGCATGTTTTGTACAATCTGCCTTCTGGACGACACTCCCATATTCCATGTCGTGAGAGGACCAACTGCGCTTGTCCATGGCGACGGCGATGACATACTGCCCCGGCCCAAAAAAAAGCCCCCAAGGCTGAAGTCATGAGTCTTACAGGACAACGCTGCTAACATCGGAATCCACATGCTCCCACTCCTCTGGAGGGAACTCGCTCGCCACATCGTCGGACCGCGACGGCGGTGGTGCCTCTGGCTCCTCGAGGTCCGTACTCCAATCACTGATCAG
>JANAKD010000803.1:0-12803 GCA_027627215.1 Lecanicillium saksenae | reverse complement strand
CACAGCCCCTTGGGACCCGTGCTCGCGGAGCAGTTGGAGTGGCGGATGTTGCGCATGTAGTAGATGCCGGCGATGAGCGCGCCGACGATGGCTATGTCGATGACGGCGACGAAGAAGGCGTTGGCGGAGGAGCGGTGGTAGCTGAAGAGCGTGAAGATGGCCCAGGCGAGGGCGAGGACGGAGACGATGAAGAGGATGAGGACCGGGGTCGGGGGTGAGGACGTTGNCGTGGATGAACTTGTCGACGAACCAGGAGAGCATGCCCATGATGATGATCTGGAGAGGAGGGCTGGGGTTAGCTTGATGTGATCGTGGTGACAAACGGCAGCGTGGGCACAAAGCGACTTACACCCCAACAGCGGGGGAAGGGATGCGCCGGGTTCCAAGGAAAACGTACCAAGGTTGTGATTTGCGATATACGCGTGGTGACGAAGATGATGGCGAAAAGCATGATGGGCGGTCTTGCTTGGCCGACCAGAGGCGGCGACACCAAGGGAGACGATGCGAAGTGGCCGCTGAGGCGGGGGTGGAGGGGGAACGGACCGCGCGGGCCGCAGTGAAGCTATTCAGCTGTCGCTGTATGTGTGCGTGTGTGCTGCGCAAAGAATGCGACAAGATGCGACGACACGTTTTGCTCGACTGGAATGTTTGTGTAAGGAAGTAAACAGAGTCAACCGGGCTGCATGGGCGCACAAACAATAATAAACCACGCGGCGGTAGAGCCAAAGGGAAAAAAGAAATATTGTAATGGCTGGGAGGGTGGGCGTATGCAAGGATTTCGTGCATTATACGGGAGGCTGGGAGGTGAAGTTGGTGGGCTGGGCGCAACCCACGAACCGTGCGTGGCGGGTTGCAGGAGCAAACGGGTTAATCTTGGTTTAGTAAAATTAGTTTAAAATTAGTTTGTTTTATTCATGACGCGATATGGATTATAATTAACAATTTTATAATAATACAATAGGTGAATCTACCAACTATTGTCGTCAACTGCTTCGTTCCCTACCTACAGGCTGGGCCAGGTAAGATGCGCTATATTTTTAGCGCCAAGCCTCGCTGGGCTGGGTGACGTCGACGCTTGTCCAGTGGAGTCGTCGACCCGTGCCCGTGGTGGCGCCATCCCAGCCTGCCATGCAAGCACTTTAACAAGGTCTCGAACGGCAGATGCTTTCTCAGCTGTTACTTTTATTAGCTAGTTATTGAAGACGGAGGGGGAAGCGAGAAGAAACTATAGATCCCCGCTGTGATGAACCGTGGCTGCAGCTGCTCCTGTCTCATCGCTCACATCAGAGACTGGTTCCACTGCCAGAGATGGGAGAATTCCAGCAGGTTGCCTTTCTTGGCCAAAAACTCTTCTAGAATGATCAACTTGGCAGCGCATGAATAGTGTGTCGCGGAGTTGCGTGTGGCTGATCTGATTGCTTGCGTTCAAGATTGGGGTTGTTGCGGGCTGCCACCCGACAGGTCACTGATGTTCCTTGCGCGGCATGTCTAGCGATAAAAATTGGCCATCACAGCGGAACCAGTACAAAGCAATTACGGCCCGTCACTAGAGGTCTTCAAGTCGGATACCGGCTTCTAGCAGAGTACTACCGCTTCTATATATTGACAATTTTTACCTCATTTTCATAATTTATATATACTTTCTTCTTCTAATATTTCTTACCCATCTCATTATTTCAATATTTATTATATATTTAATTTGCAGTGTAATATTTGCAGCAACCGTTGTTCCCGGCGATGGAAAACTTTGTATAAGCTACTAGTTATTGTGATGCACTGCCCTTTTTTTTTTTTTNGGCTTTTTCCAATGCCATTGATGGGCTGATAGACCAGTAATTACCATGCCGCCTCTTGGCAACAGCTGAACTGATACTTGCTGCATGTCTCGTGATAACGCCCAGCCACAGCCAACCCCGCAGCCTGCAAAGCCGAGCTCAACATCCTGTATTTCATTATATTATGCGTTACACCCCAAAAAATTGCGTTGCAAAGACACTTAATTTTGGCTGATGGCAGCCTGATAAGCCACTTCTGCTGCAAGACGCGTCGACTTGCAGCATGCCCGATCCAAACGACTATGCCGTGGGCTGGATTTGCGCCATTCAAGTCGAATATGTCGCAGCCCAGGAGCTCTTAGACGAAGAACATGACTCGCTCGATTTTGTTTTCCCTTCTGATCGAAATGAATACACACGAGGTAGAATAGGCCGGCACAACGTTGTCATCGCCGTTCTTCCAGATGGTGAATACGGCACTGCTTCCGCAAGCTCTGTGGCCACCAGCATGCTGGACACCTTCCCAAATATCAAGATTGGATTAATGGTCGGGGTTGGTGGCGGTGCACCGAGCAGCAGACATGATATTCGCCTCGGCGATGTCGTTGTGAGCACTCCGGGGCAAGGCATGGGCGGCGTTTTCCAGTACGACTTTGGCAAAACTATACAGGGACAATCTTTCCAACACACACGCCTGTTGAATCAGCCACCGACTGTTCTACTGACGGCAATTGCCGGAATTCGAGCTCAGTACGCGCGGAAGGGGCATCGGCTCACGGCAACTATCGATGAGATTCTCCAGAGAAATCCCCGCTTGCGGAGGGACTACAAGAAACCGGACTCCGTCACTGATAAGCTATTTAAATCAGAAATCATCCACGACGTCAGAGGCTGTGGATTCTGTGCCAACGATCCGAATAACTTGATAGCCAGGCCCGAACGCACTGAGGAAGAGGACAATCCTGCAATTCACTATGGTCTGATCGCGTCCGCAAATCAGCTCATGAAGGATGCCATAGTCCGCGATAGCCTAACAACCGAGAAAGATGTGCTGTGCTTCGAAATGGAAGCCGGGGGACTCATGAATGCTTTCCCATGCGTCGTCATTCGTGGCATATGTGACTACTCTGACTCGCACAAAGCCAAGGAATGGCAGGGCTATGCTGCCATGACGGCTGCCGCTTTTACAAAGGATCTTCTCAACCGAATACCTCCTAACAGGATAGAGTCAGAGAAAAGAATACTCGATGTTGTATCCGGTAGCTGAGCCAGTCCATTGTCCCTATCGAGGAAGCGCTGACAACCTCTACAGATCTTCAGGCGGTCGCGCAGGTTACGCTGGAGCGAACGACAGAAGTGCGAGATATTGCCAAGAAGCATCTAGAAGCAGAAGAGAATTTCTCCAAAGAAAGACTCCTGGAAAAGCAAGAAAAGTGCCATCAGCTTTTCCGTCTAGCTGAGGGTACTGATGCTAATTACGAATGGTACAAAGATCGCGTGGCGGACCGTGTTGAGGATACGTGTATCTGGGTTCTCGACCACCCACACTTTCAATCCTGGTTAAAGCAAGATTTCGGGCCACTGTTGGTAACGGCAGATCCAGGATGCGGGAAATCTGTGCTGGCCAAGTATCTGGTCGACGATGGCCTGCCACGCGAGGCGGCCATCTGCTATTTTTTCTTCAAAGATCAAGATCAAAACACACCCCAGAAAGCTCTATGCGCAATTCTTCATCAGCTATTCTTGCAGCGACCCACGTTGATCAAATACGCAATGGAGCAGTATCGTACAGATGGGGACGCGATGATCCGCTCGACGCAGTCCCTATGGTCGGTGATGTTAGCATCTGTCAATGATCCCGACGCAGGCTCGGTGATCATAGTCCTGGATGCATTGGACGAATGCAAAGACGTGGAGCTCACGCGTTTTCTGCGCGATATAGAGCGACAATTTCTCAAGACACAGACGAAGTACTTTAAACTGAAGTATTTTTTGACCTGTCGTCCATATGGCCAGCTCGTTTCAAAATTCTACACACTGCTGGAAAATTTTCAGAATATCCGAATACCAGGGGAGGAAGAATCGGAAGCCATTAGTCGCGAGATCGATTTGGTCATCAGGCATCGGGTTAAGCAACTTCCTCATCTCACGCCCAAAATCAGGGAATATCTCGAGCAAATGTTGAAAGGAAATAGCAACCGTACGTACCTGTGGGTACACTTGGTGTTCGAGCACCTGGACACGGAGGGGTTCATGATGACATTGGCAGGCGTTGACGCTGCTATTGCAACTCTTCCGAAAAGCGTCAATGAAGCATATGAGCAAATTCTGCAGAGGTCAAAAGATCAGCCCATGGTCCGCAAAGCTTTATGTATCATCTTGGCCGCAAAGCGTCCGCTGACTGTAGCAGAAATGAATATTGCGGTAAATACGGACCCAAGCCAGCGGTCGATCCACGATTTTGATTTGGAAGATCACGACCATTTCAAGTCGCGGCTAAGATCCTGGTGCGGGTTGTTCGTATCGATATATCAGGGACGCATTTACTTCCTTCATCAAACCGCTCGCGACTTCCTCTTGGCTGATGCCACGAAACCTTCGAATGCGACCCAACATTTACAATGGCATGGATCTGTCACGAGTCAGGAGTCACACCGTGTTCTCGCGAAGATATGCGTGATATTTTTGAGCATGTGCAGCCCTACAGCAATTCTTTGGAGGGAAAGAAGCTTAAATGCTGCGTTTAGCATCACCGCACTCATAATTAGGGTGACTAGCCGATTGCAAGGTTTCGATAAGGAGGCTGCTTCTTTCGATGGCCTTGGCGGCACACTCGCGAACACAAGCAACGATCTGATGAATCACATGGACGACTTCTTTTATTACTCAGCCACGGCGTGGGGTGAGCACTTCCGTAACGCAAATTTCGAGGACAATGATCCAATAATGTCGGTCGCCGTCGGGATCTGTGATGGAAACTCTGACAGCTACCAAACTTGGTTTCCAGTCACTGAAAGATCCATTTTTCAGCGTCAACAAGACTATCCCAGTCAAGCTGGCAACCCTGGAATTGCCGATTTCGCAGGTCTTATGGTAGCTTCTTATCTAGGCCTTACTCCTGTTATCAAGCATTTGTTGGACATGGGCGCGGATATCGAGCGAAGAGACCAAAACGGCCAGACACCCCTTTGGTGGGCTGCATCGAAAGGCCATGAGAATGCCGTGATCTTGCTACTCAGTAGAAAGGCTGAAACTCAAGCAAGAAGCTACTATGGGCTAAATCCCATCCTGGCGGCGGGCGTGGCTGAGCAAGCGGCCGTTGTCAGGCTACTCCTAGAGAGGAGAACAGCGCTGGAGCTGAGCAAGCTCCCCACACTGGAAGAGTTAAAACCACTACATCCAAACGAGAGAAGCAAATATAGGGTCAAGTTCCGCTACCACCACAATGAAAATTACACCTCTGTGGACGAATTCGGCCGAACGGCGATGCGTGTGTCCGCTGAGGCATCATTCCGTGATACCGTCGTACAGCTGGTTCGCGCAGGAGCCAACGTCCAAGATTTGGATTTGGAGCGCGGCACATCATTGATTCATTCTGCTGCGGATGGGAACGAAGTTTTTGTCAAGCTTGCACTTGATGCTGGCGCATCAGTCACAGCCGCTGACGGATTTGGCCGGACGCCACTGCTCATGGCGGCGACGCACGGACATGACAGCATTTTCAAGCTGCTTTTAGATAAAGGATCTGATGCTCTTTCAAGAGACGCAAATGGAGACACGCCGCTCTCACACGCCGCACGCCGAGGGAATCTCGACATGGTTAGGTGCCTTCTTGATAGAGGCGCAGATGGGCTGGCCAAGGATGCAAGCGGCCGTACTCCCCTATCCCAGGCCGCCACGTACGGACAAGAAACGATTGTTCAAATGCTTTTAGAGGCGAGGTGCGGAACTAAACCGGAGCTGGTCAACGATCCAACAATTATGGCTGGCGCGGCGAGGGATGGGTATGAGAGCATTGTGAGGATTCTGCTCGAAAATGGTGCGGCATATGATGGCAGGGGCGCATACGGCCTGACACCCTTATCTCATGCCGCTGAGCGTGGACACGCAGGCATTGTTAAGCTCTTGATGGATCGAGGGGCAAATACAGAGGCAACTAACGATGAAGGTGCGACACCTATGATAATGGCTGCGGCAGCTGGATACCGTACAGTCGTCCAGCTCCTCATCGACGGCCGAGCCAATATCGAGGCGACGACCTGTTACGGGCAGACCGCATTGATAGCTGCAGCCTCCAAGGGAGAATCGCCAGTCGTTCAGCTGCTGCTCACGAACCACGCCAACACCGAGGCAAGGGACACCACGGGAGGGACGGCGCTTTTGGAAGCTTCCATCGAGGGACACCCCACCGTCGTGGGGATGCTGATCGAGGCCGGCGCTGATGTCAACGTCGATGACGCAAATGGCCACAGCGCTCTTTGGTGGGCGACATATCTGGGGAAAGGAGACTTGATAGAGCTGCTGCTCGAAAACGGCGCCAAGGAACTGGACGACGCTCAGAAAGGGCCTTGTCGTTTTCCGTCTCCGCCGCCGGCACCGCGTCCGCAGCCACCACCGTTTCCCTCTCCCAGCAGCAGCATCCAGCCGTCTTATGTAACTGACGACTACATACCCAAGGGTAACTATGCGATTTACGATTTCGCGGCAAACTGGTAATCTCAACGGTGTTGCGCAGTGTACATGGTCAAGGGGCAACGGGGGAGTTGATCGGCGTCGGTCGCTGGGGCGAAGCGGGCGAGTTGGGCGGCTCGTGAGTTTATACTATATATAATACACAGTAACCAAGCAAAGTGGAATTTAATCAAGAAAAACGGATGATAATGCGTAAAAGGAGTGATTCCAACCATTTCTGGGCATTTATACCGTATCTGTAATATACTAACTGACTATGCCTTGAGATAGACTAGTACGCACTCAAAGGAGCTGGCAAGCCACGCGCCGCACCACTCGGCCGAGACTTGGTCTTGCACGACTAATCAACAAAACAATTGTTACCATTTTCGGCTGCGGATTTAGTCATAAACCCGTGGACAGCACCCTTGGGAAACCATTCGATGGAGACTACTTCCAACCCCGGCCATGCCGCGTGCAAGTAGACCTGTCAGTCAGCGCGCTAAACCCGCAGCCATTTCTTGCCCGTCTACGAACCGCTTCTTACACAGGAGCTTCTGCCCTACGAGATGTGATGAGTATGACGACAAGTGGCGTGCCAGGCTATATTCTCCATAATTACTGTATTTAGCACCAGAACGCTGCATCTGGGGTGTAAGTTAAGGCTTACGGGCTTCTCGCAAGCGTGGGAATAACGGTCCACACTGCTCCATGCCATGCATGTAGCCAAGCTAAATAGTGCGCTTCTAGCTTGGTTCTTTGATAGTTTCGAGGTTGGCTTAAACGAACTTTCCTATTTTTCGTGACTGCGAGTAGTCTGCCTTGGTTATTGACCCCGGGCATTTTTCGTATAAATAATGTGTGATCGAGTGCAATGATTCGCGGTGTGTTGTGACGAAGGCCACACTGAAGTATCCATCTCTTCATAAAAGGATATAAATTCGGAGAGTTGGCAGTGATAATATCAATTATCCAGATATCCATCTTTCAGGGGTCCCCTTTCTTGTCCACGATGAAAGCCGTCTTTCTCGGCACGCTGCTGGCGGCAGCGTCGGCCGTGGCATCTTCTGATGCAGGACTGGAGAAACGCATATTCGACGGCGATTCTAAGTTTGTATTTGAATGCAACCAGCAGACAATCCCAGGTACGCTACTTCCCTTCCGGCCAGTCATGCACGTTTCTCTGACGTGCTGGACCAAGATCCTGTAAGCGGCGGCGGCAACGCGTACTTTTCGCAGTCCCTCTACTTTGAGCACAATGGCAAAAAGTACCATCCCGTCAAGGACGATTGCACCTACGACAAGAAGGACGCCACGTGCCAGTACTGCCTCATCAACGCGCCGGATCTCGACAGCGCCACCACGGTCAAGGTATGAAGCGAGCCCCCGGGCTCTAATCTCCGGTAACCTCGAGACTAATACAGATGATACTTAGGCGTGCTACCTGCCCCCCGCGGGTATGAAATCCTGCGTGATTGACTTTTACTACGGGAACCGCCACTACAACGCCAACCTGGACAAGGACTTTTGCGAAAAGACGTCGACGGGCACCACCAGCAACGTGCGCATCACGGCGACCTGCTACTTCAACCACAAGCTGGCCCACCCGTCCACGACGACGCGCAGCATCCCGCCGTGGACGCCCACGCCCGTGCCGGATCCCGTCAAGCTCGGCTCCAACCCCAAGGTGCTCATCGTCGGCGACTCGATCACGCACGGCCAGGAGGGCGACTTTACCTGGCGCTACCGCATCTCGGAGTGGTTCAAGAACTATGCCCCAGACACCAAGCCAGAGTTTGTCGGGTGAGTTTCTCCGGCCGAAGAAAAGAAAAAAAAACCCGAAAATTTTGGCCAATGTCGGTCAAGTACTGACAGACACAGACCTTATACTGGAACCCAGGAGCGTGACAAGGCACAGGAACCGCAGCCCCCCNAAGCTGCCCTCAGATTTGCCCCCAAACACAAGCCCACGTAGGTGACCACCGGCACACACGGACGGTGACGAGCTCTAGATTGACTCTGGCCAGGCACTTCCGGAGGCTACCATGAAGGGATCAGCTTCCAGTCGAACCACTTTGCCGTCTGGGGCCGCCAGATTGCGCAAGACATTCCTTTGATCGAGGACGTTGTCCGCAAGTACAAGCCTGATATTATTCTCGTGCTGCTCGGTTTCAACGACATGGGTTGGTTCGTTTCTGATGCCCCATGCACTCTCAACAGCATGGTGTGTATTTCTTTCCTCTTGGCTTTCTTTTTTGTTTCCAACCAGAAACGTTGATGGAATACTAACACAAAATAAGGAAAAATTCATTCAAAATGCCCGCAAGGCTCTTCCAGGCGTAAAAATGGCTATTGCCAATGTGCCTCAGCCCTCACTGATCGGTGGCCGCGACGACCTTCCCATCAAGACGACCGATTACAACAAAGCGCTGCCTGCGCTGCTGAAAAAGTACGACAACGAACTGGCTCCGACGAGATTGGTAGACGTCGCCGGTAATTACGATTGCGCCCCAGCACACTGCCCGGTATGCACACAAGCCCCCAGCCCACGGCACGCACTCTCGCCGCGAAGCGCCATCCAACTAACATGCATCATCGCAGGCCGGCTACGATGGTCTGCACCCCAACGCTCACGGCGAGTATCTGATCGCGCAGGCGTTCAGCCGCACGCTGTACAGTGACTTCAGCGTCGGCAAGGGTCAGCTGCAGCTGCCCGGCTCGTACCCCGCGCGCCAGCTGCCCGTGCCCAGCAACATCAAGGCCGTGCCGGAGCCCATGGGCGTCAAGGTGACGTGGGACGAGGTCTACGAGTCCAACTCGTACGACGTCCGCTCCCGCATCGCCGGCACGTCCGACTGGACCGAGACTCGCGCGGGCACCAACCGCCACGACCAGACCTTCACCGTCAAGGGCATTAAGTGGGAGTTTCAGATCCGCAGCAGCTACGGGGAGCTTTTAGTGTGGTGGCGGATGGCTGGACGACGAGATCGCGTGGGCGTTGCGCAGAGTGAACGCCAAAGGGGGGGGGGGATTGATGCTGACCATGCTTGTGGACGGGATGTTGCGATGATTTGGAAGAGCAAGTCGGCAGTTGAGGCGACGGATATTGTGCTTACAAGAGAGGCGGGAGAGGGCATTGGAGAGGGTATCCGGGAGAAAAGGAATGGCACCTGCGGGCGCTCACGTACCAGTACGAAGAAGGAGTGCGGGAGGGGGGCTTGTCAGTGTCAGTGTCAATGGGGATTGCTCTCGCGCGGCCCGCCAGTTGAGTGACAGGACCAACCGCAGGAGAGGCAGAAAAGGCGCAAGAGAGCAACAGCGTCGTGCTTGTCGAAACCTTATCATGAGCGGATCCGCGGGCAGGCACCTCCATTTGGGGGTCACCGGAGGCTACTGGGTTGGGTGGTGGGTGTCCATTTTAGTTGAGCGAGTCAAGTTTTATGTTGGGGGGTGATGGAGATGGAGATGGAGCTGGGGGTGATGATGGGTGCTAGGGAGGAAGTTGTCTGTGTGATGAGGGTATATGATGATGATGGGAGCGAGGCCGTGAATAGGTCATGTTGGTGGTTTACTGGTTGGACGGGGTCGAATTCACATGCGGAGGTGGTGCTGTTGGGCGGCGGCGGGCGCGTGGTGTGTTAGTCGGCTGCAAGCCATATCTGTGTAGCTCAGTGGATCATGCCACACGACAGCGGAGGAGGAGGAGGAGGACTTGTGGGTTTATTCTGCCTGGGGCTCTTGGCAGCCTGATTTCTTTGTCTGGTTGTGTTAATTATTTGAGAGGTGGTATAGACGAGCGGAGGAGGCGTGGGAGGTGTTGTCTGGAGAAGTGGGAGAAGTGGGAGAGAGAGGCGAGCTGGGACGGTTGGGTGCGGATGAGGCAAGAGACGAGGAGGGTTACGGGGCGAGCTGATTGATTGCCTGCCCAGGTCCCTGTCGTGTTTATCTTGGATTGAGAATGATGCTGGTAAAAGGGGAGAGCGAGAGAGAGAGAGAGAGAGATGGCATGGGACCCCTCGTTGTTGTCGTCTCCTCTCACAGCCGACGGTGCCGGCGCAGGGCCATCCATGTGCGTGAGCGGTGGGTTATGGGGATGGGGGAGGATCCGGGAGAAGTTGGAGTTGTTTGATTGTTGGATCAGTAAATTGTGTATTGTACAGTATGGGTTTTTTTTTAATTAATTTGTTCACGTTGTTGAGAATAAGTTTCGTCATGACTGTTGGACAAGGACGGACCTAGACCGGGCTGGACCGTGTGAGCAGAGTTGAGAGGTGACGAGCAGACTTTTGGTCTTTTTTTTTTCTTTGTCTTTTTTTTTYCTTCCCCTCGTCAGTTTTGAAGCAACAACGAAAGAAAGAATCAGGCACATGCAGTAAAATTGACAGGACAGCGCACACATAACGCAGCGCAGCGCAAGGCCCCCTTTGTCCACGCCCCCCTCCCAACACCAACTTGGCAGCCATACCCCCCCCTCCTCCTAAGAAAAGGCGCTACAGGGGGACGCGAGGCCGCTAACGCATGCAAAGCACACCCCCTAAAGCGAGTGCACTCCCTCAGGCTTTCTCGTCAAGGGACTAGGCCGAGCCCCCTCCTCTTCTTTCTCTCCCCCAGCCCCGAAAAAAAAAAAAAGGCTCTGATTTTATTTTAGTCTCTCTCTCTCTCTTGGGAAAATGGGAAAAGAAACAAAGGCCGCCTGCAACAGCGACGGAGATGCGCTGGTAGTGGTGGTGCCTGGTAGGTAGGTAGCTGCTTGATCACCCCCCCCCAGGAGGNCCCCCCGAGTCAGAGCACCCCAGCTCACCAAATCTTTTTCTCGTCCATTCCGCGTTGGCCGCACCCTGTCATTAGTAGCCAAGTGCTATTTTCGCTCTTTCAGTCTCTCACTCTCTCTACCTATTCCTGTTCTAGTGTGGTTTTTTTTCTTCTTAATTTATTTATTTTTAATACCATTTTCTATTCGCTTGTAAGCCTCGCCCCAGCTGGACCAGCCCCAGTCACCTCTCTCTCTCTGTCTCCGTCGCCTNCCCCCCACCAACTTCCCGCTTGACATTCCTCGCCCACACGCCATCCCACACCCACCACCACTTCCCTTTCCTTTCTAATAACGAGTATTAGTGCCACTCCGTATACGTAGTTGGAAACTAATTGCCTTGCTCTGCTGCTGCTGCTGCTGTTTGCCCAAGTTGTAAAGCCCGACTCGAGTTGCGTCCACACCACAACCGCCCACCACCCATACACCACATCACCATCACACGNCCCCCCCCCCCTTCCATCCCCTCCCCCAGAACAGAGACAGGAAAAGAAAATAGAGAAAAAAAAATACATTGTCCCCTTCTCCATTTTGACAAGTGGATATTTCTCTTTTTTTGCGTTTGCTGGATTCGCTTCAGCTGCATGGCACACGCCGGGGTGCAACACCACCACCACCATGTCTCTTCCACCTCGTCCTCGTTGGACTACTTAGTCTCTCCACTTCGCACTTCCATTGCTCTCGACTTGACTCTTCTCCAGATCATCTCAAAGGCTCGAGCATCATTCTTCTTCTTCTAGAAATCTATATATCTCGTCGACCTCTCCCATCTTTAACCTCTTCGTTTCTCCTCCATCTCTCCATCTCCATCAAACAACCGCAGCCTCGTTGTACCAACACCACCACCACCACCACCACACACCTCCTCCGCCACCACCAACCAACCATCTCCAGCCAACGCCATCCTTCTCCGCCGCCATATCTGAACCGATAGCGCCTTCCTGCTTCGCACACAAAAGGCGCCTTCGTTCCTCCTCCTCCATCACCACCTCTTCAGCCAAATACGGCAGCACATTCCTCCCAGAAATGGATGCCATCAATACCAGCTTCACTGCTAGACGCCCGGCCGCAGGCAGCCTCCCAGCTTTCTCTCTTCCTCCTCCCAACGCCGAGATCCCAAGTGAGTTGTTCTCCCATAATCATTTCCCACCTCTCCAATGTACATTATTCGCCAGAACGGCCCTTTCGAGGTTTGCGTTTGCGCCTCCAAAGCCAAATCGCTTCTTGGGCGTCTTTGTTGCGGGCGTTTGCAATGACGACTCCCTCCAACTCTCGCAATCCCCATGCCTCAACTTTTCTCTTATATATATCCTCGCGCCGCACCCAAACATTGTGGCCAACATTGTGGCCAACACAGTGGCTAACACATTTTGTCAAAAGGAACCACCGACGGCCTAAGCCCAAGCCTCTCCTCTGTCCACACCGGCGGCTCGCAAGCCTCGCAACACCACTCCAGCATGCACGGATACACCTTTGGCGGCGGCGCTCCCGTCCAGGGCAGCAACTGGTCCAACAATGGCTCGTATCAGCAGTCCAACGGCCAGCAG